>JTDE01006265.1:11968-38620 GCA_014338405.1 Paragonimus skrjabini miyazakii
TTCAGCCTCCTCAGTAACGTTTTCTTCTAGGATATTCTACGTCACTATTGAAGTGAACGGCGGCCCGAGCCACAGTACCTTTTGGTCAGGCTCATGGCTGTTTTGATGATTATGATGACAAGACTGAGTTAGAATTGACCTTGTCTGTGTCAGTGCTGGTAGGTCACTCGAGACTCTTGATTAGTTCACCTACTTCACCGTCCTATCAGGCCTCAATATTAGTGAGGTGTCCACAAGGATAACCAAAGCACATAGTCCATTCGTCAACCTTCGTTACTTATGGCGTCGCAAAGACGCCCATCTGGGGATTAAGGGCAGGGTTTACAACTCCTATGCGCTCTCAGTCTTGCTTTATGGTCCAGCGACCTGGCTCATTCGTACGGAAGATGTATCTAGGTTTCTGACATCCAACCACTGTTGTTTCCTCAAATGGGCTGACTGTGTGAGCAACGCGATAGTCCGTCGGAACGTAGTTAGGAAGTTCGCGACTGATAACCGAGGCAGTGAAAGTCCACAGTCTCTTCTAGTTGGGTCACGCACTCCTTGTCGGCGGAACATCAGCCGCACTGCGCATTGTTCACTGTTGCTGCTGAGGGTTAGAAGTAGCTTCAGGCGGTCAGCTGATGACGTGGTCGCGAGCTGTAATAGCTTTGACCGCCCCGCTGAGCAAAGTTAGAAGGTGTTGTTTACCTGGTTGGGGCGTTCGCGACTGTCCATACGGCTGGTTGGAACCACTCTCTGACTTGGCAGTATATCGCGGTCCCGGTGGGCTTGTTTTCACGAAGTGATCGACTTTTCTCTTTCATAACGCTTCACCGTTTTTCCCTTTTTTTGTATTTTCTTACATCTGTACTTATTTCTTACTCTACTACTCTGTAAATCACCGTCAGGGCTAATGGCGACCCAAGTCATAGTACCTAGGAGTGCGGGTCGAAACTGAAACTGATGGTGGTGGCGACTTCGTCCAAGACAAAAATGTCGACAGTGTATATTCTCGACGAATTCCGCCCTTGATGCTGACATTGTCGGACATTTCATCTATCCGCCGACGGCATGTTTACTTGTTCATTACATTCCTGCGTGTAGGTGAACCCAAAGGTGTAGATCTATCCACTGAGTTGAATGCATCTTCATAGTCAACAGCTGTTAACCGGCAGTACATATGACGCTGCTTCATAATGTGACTCAGAGTGAAGATTTGATCCATACATCTTCGTGCAAGACAAAATCACGACTGCTATTCTCTAACGTCGGTCTCTGGAGCTGCACTGAGTGGACGAAGTATAATGTATACTAAAATCCTAGTGACTAGAGTCAGTCTAGTTACCCTTTTGGTTTTTGCAAGAGCCCATGACTGCTTTAGCATGAGGACTACTATAGAGACGATCACTATCCGTCGTCCGGATTAGTTGGAACAACTGAGTCAAGATCTGTGCCGCTGCCTCACCATGTCTAAAAAGTGCCGACACGAGACCGGTTGGGCTGGAAGCTCTAATGCGTTTGAAGGCCGAAATACAATGGCGGTCCCCGGTTTTGGAGGTTGTAAATATGCTGACCAGGACGTTGCATTGTAGGTCAGTGGCAACAGAACGATAGAGACGGGAGGCCAGTTAAGTAGGCTCTCGAAATGTTTTGTTTGACGGTCTAACCTTCTAGACTTAATATGGCTGAGTATGCCACCTTCTTCGCTGATAGCCTCACTGACGGGTTGACTTTGGGGGCCGTTTCTGCGAGTGAATTTGAAAATTTTTTCAGTGTTTCACATAGCAAAGGGGGTCTCCATTTCATTGATCGTCTCATAGTGGGCTATCAGGCTACGCCAAAGCTTCTTCCAGACGTCCCTCTTTAACTTGCTGGGCGAATTGCCGTGAGGAATATTCCGTCTGACAAACAGCAACTCGAACGACTTTTCTGTTGTTTGGTGTTTTTACTGTCATGGCCTACCGTACTGAATGCTATAGTACCTGCTGCCTAAATGACCACTGAGATTCCTTTTCAGTAACTGTTTGGATCTCTGAAGTTATATTTTCGTAGCTTCCGTTCTACGTTAGCTTGATACGCATAATTTATTGTCAAATTGACCACTTTCTCGGAAATTAGCCGTTGCAATCGGTGGGGTCGTTGCCGAGCGAAATTGAGGACAAGGCGACAACGTACTAACTCATGATCTGCATCCAACTATTTTCCCCAATAAAAACAAGGGTTTTGAACGGAGTAATGTTACCTATATCTGACGACTATGTGGCCTATCTGATACCAGGTCCTATGCACAATAGCGAAACGTGATTTGTGCTTGGCGTATAGTTGCGGCTGTCCGCTATTGTTCGAGCTTTGTAATGTCAACCCAAACGTGCCATCTAAGCGGCGGGACTTGGCATCGCTAAGTCAACTAACCTGGGCGTTCAAATCCCTAATTCAAATGACTATTGTAATGACGTATCGACCTAAGGCACCCAGCTCCAAGCAGAAAGTATCCTCGACAATGCCTTCACTACACTCTCTTGGTGCACAAACAGGTACGAAAAGGATCCTGACGACTTGGTATTCAGAGCTGGTCCTAACGTAATTTGCCAAGCAGGCGGCATAAAGTTTTCTACTAGCGGGAATTCAGTTTACCGATGCGGCTGCAGTCGATCTGCTGAAGATCACACTTACTCCAGCTTCATCGATGGCTACTACAGTGAAGTCACTTGACGTACGCACCCATTTTCTAGTACACAGTGCTGGTCCCGTCAGTTTACTGCGTTAACTACTGTTTTCTGCTCTGAAGCACAACAGACGTCGATGTTCAGTTGGCCCACTGTTCGAGTGAGAGTGATTCGATGACTGATCCGTTTCTGAGAGCGAACACCGAAAGCACCAATGTTAACTTACATTCTAGGCATAAACAAGGGTCAAGAGAAACTTGGGGCGGAATGGTAAAGGATGGAACCCACCTAGATAATATGAATTTGCTTAGTTGTATTGGTCGTGGGGTCCGAAGAACAGTTACCGAAAGTGAGGAATAGTAAGGATCTAAGAGCCCAGTTGGATAATGTGGTGAGCAAATTGACATTTGCAACAGATTTTCGCCTATCCATCTTGCTGTTTGTCGATATATGCTGCAAGGTGGTTGATGCCGTATGTGCCGAGTGTTTTAGTCGGCCCGTTAATCGATAACAGGACACTAGTAAACGATCACGTATACGTCGAGCGGGCTTTCCTGGGAGTCCACATACAATCAAACTGCCACATTTGGAATTAGTTTGCCTATGGTACAACAAGAAACTTGGGAATTATCCCCAACTGCTTCATAGGTTCTGCTATCCGGAAGTACGGTACATTTTCGAAAAAGACTGGATCCGAGATGTGGTATGGGCATACGTTTGCATTCCTCAAACATGCGCGGTTGATATACACATATCCGAACTTCGGTCACGCTCGATGCCGGTTGGAATGCTGGATACATGAGTTGTAAGGCGAATGACGCGTCAGGGGCTATCTGTATAGCCATTGATCGGTAACCTGTGGTACGAGAAGTGGCGTCAGCCGAGTTTGTCGCGAGTTCAGGTCATTATGTGACAACGACACAGGTTTGGGGTGTGCGTTCATGTGAATTGTTGTTTAACCGCTATATATATATATATATATATATATATATATTGTTGTAATTGGAATTGAAATATATAAAGTAACGATCGAACATATAAGAGTTGCAAAACAATTAAGCACAATAACTCAGAACGTATATTGTCGAATCATGCGTATCGGAATAGTAAAACATTTATAACAGAAGACGTATTATGGCAGTCGTGTTCATCACAGTAATGTCGTTTGCTTCCAATGCAAATTATCTAGAAAGAACTCGTTAGAACTGGAAGCAACAGGAGTTCTATTAACAGACTGACCCCTAGAATTGAATTCAACCTGATCAACATGTCTTCGATGGCAGGAAAGGTCTTCCAAGTCAAGAATATTAACCATGCGATTTCCGTGAGAAGAAAAAACTATTCCATTAGCAGGACGTTAATCGTTGATTTTTAAAAATGTAACATTAGCTGTTTTTGCACAGTCGAGACTTGTACGTTGGGAACGAGATTTGAGCAGGATCACGGGACTCTTTCCAGTAACCGAATGTGGTGCATTTCTGTGCTGCATGAGAAAATTATCTATTCCCCGATCAAGTTCCACAAATGAGTTTGGTGCTAGAGAAGCAATGGTAGACTTCAGTGTGCGGACGAAATTTTCTGCAAATCCATTGGACTATGGATGTCGCGGAGCAGTAAACAAATACTGACACCCAAGTCATTTAATCCATTCCTCCAATGACTTGACAGTGAACTGAGTACCATTGCCGGTGACCAAAGCAGTAGGTACACCCTCGCGACAGAATAGTTTTCTCAAAGCATATTGTGTAAAGTCTGCACTCGGTGATGAAGGGAGGAAAACTTCAGGCCATCTGGAGTAAGCATCAATAATCACTAGGGTATAATATTTCTCAAGAAAAGGATCACTGTAGTTAGCATGAATTCTCTGAAATGTTTCAAACGTAACAGGCCGTGGAAGCCATCGTGCTTGTTTCGTATAGATCTTATATATGCATTTGGTACAATTTTTGGCAGTGCTTAATATCTGATTATAATTTCGGCCGCCAACAAGATAAGCGCCAAGCGACTTCATCTCATCAACTACCAAAAGTCCGCAAGGATATCAAATCTCGGAGTCGGTGGAATGACAACACCATCAAAACAACATTATCAAAACAGTAATCATTCTGGAGTAATGGACAAACTTTCACGGGGATAATAAAATGCGGGAAATCTACGCCGCTCTTAAGGCAGAGATAACAAGTCCAGAGAATTTACGAGTATCACACACAAGTACATCCCTTCTTACTGACAGTCGTTGCACTAGTAAACAGTCAGCGTCGTTAGAGTTTGAGTCCGGTGACGGAATTTTAGATAAGTAATCAACATGGGAAATTGTTTTTGCACTACGATGAGTAATTATGTAATTGTAGGAACTAGGAGTAATGCTCCAGCGTTGCGCCATGGCAGCAGATGACTTTGCCAGCGCTTTGCTAGGATGATACAGAAATTTTAAAGCTTCGTGATCTGTTGCAATAGTGAATGAAAGTCCCAAAAGAGATTTCTGAAGACTTACCAGCCCAATATACCCCAAGGGCTTCACGTCGGATCTGAGAATACCCACGTTCGGCTTTAGACAGACGACGTGAAACGCATATAACAGGTCTACCACACTGTTCACGAACCGCGCCTATTCCAATGGGAGAAGCACCGGCAATTACAGCTGAATGATCTTTGGCAGAAAACGGTTTTAAAACAGCAGTAGTTTGAAGATGATGAAGCAAAGTGCAAAGCATTTTTTCATGGTTGGTGGACCAAGAAAAATTATTGATGGACAACATATCGAACAAAGAAATGGTACATTGAGCGAAATTTGGAATAAAACATGAATGGTATTGGAGTGCACCCAGAACAGAACGGAGTTCATGAAGGTTTGTTGGTGACGATTCGTTCACTAATGGGGCTAAGCGTTGTAAATCTGGCTATCAACAACGTGACCAAGGCATGGGAAAGAAAAAAACTGAAAAATAACACTTCTTTGGGTTAATGACCACGTTGATTTCAACAAACCGTTTCAACGGAGAAAGAGGGTGATAATCATGGATAGGCTTATCAGGAGCATGAACAATAACATCATCTTGATAGGTTTCGATACCATCTAAATCTTTAGTAATTGTATTCCTGACATCCTGGAATACAGCTGACGGAACGTTCAACCCAAAAAGTAGAAAATTGTATCGATACTGTCCGATTGGCACAGTCAAATTGCTTGATACTTCATCAAATGGTATTTGTAGATAAGCATCTTTTAAATCAATTTTTGAAATCAACTTAGAACCTGACAAACGATACAGTACCTTCTCGGGTTCTTCTGTTGTGCAGGCACGTTGTAGTAAGCGTGTATTCAACGTTAACCTATAGTCACTACAAATTATCGGTGTGATCCCATCAGCTTTTAACGGTGTCACTATTGGAGTCGCCCACTTTGATGAGTCAACAGGCGTTATTACTCCTTTATCACACATGGATTGCAATTCTTTGTGCACAGGTTCTCGCAAACCAAATGGGATGATTCGTCTCTTAAGAAAGACCGGGTCCCCCGAAGCTTCAAGCTTTATCTTCGGTATTTGCATTCCCCCTGTGGCCTTAGAACAGTCCAGCGTAAGTTGACTAATGTCAACATCGTTCACTGACATCAGTACAGAAATGTCAGAATGTAATAGTAGTAGTCCAAGAATAGAAGGACTTCAGCTTGAAACTAAAAATTCACAATCAGTCGGGCTAGCATCGGGCAACTTCATCGATACATTGCCTACAAGAGGTAATGCATGACCATTTATACCACGGATGTTAACTTGTGTGGGTTGCAGAACAGCATCAGGATAAAATACAGTTAGGTGTGAATATAAAACTATTGATTCGACACTACCGGTGTCAACAATAAAATTGGCTTATGCCAGAAGCAGACACTAATGTTTTCAAAACATGAGGAGTGTTTTGGGGCAAAATAGGCAGAGAAAGAGTAGAAATGTCATCGGTCAGTGGTTGCACGTCTGAATTAGAATTTGTCGTTAGGTGACAAACGTCTGGACTTACATACCGACTGGATATGACTCACTTTGCCACGTCGGAAGCACTTCGCCTGTCTTTGTGGACACAAATACCGCGAATCATTGCGTCCACAAGATGCGCGTTTCCCAAATTGTTGTAGGACTGAGTTTACATTACTCTCATTAGAAAGCTGAACGAATGGTCTTGGCGCACGGAAATCAGTACGCGGTTTGAATGTGTCATCTTGGTTAAGCCTTAGATTGTTGTCTTTAGAATAATTGCACAGAATAACCTCAGTAGTCTTTCCAACTTCTTTTATATCTTCATACTGTCCACGCACTTTGCGAATAATCTGGAACCTTGGACCATGCTGCAAGAGAAGTTTTTGTGGTAAATCTGGCAAGTTAATACCAACAATCAGCCGACCACGCAGCTGATCCTCTAATTGGATACCGTATTCACTCTTAGCTGCTTGTGTTTGCAATTGTAGGGCGAAATCACGAATCGATTGAAATTCTGATCGAATTAGCACATTGAACTTGGCTCTTTCAACGACTATAAAATTCACCGGTTTGAAGTGTTGGATAAGTATTTTCTTTAGCGTAGGATAGAAACAATTGATTAGTGACTCCGGGAAAGCCGAGTTTTTGACAATGACAAGCTTCCATACCTACGAAATGTAGAAAGAAAGCAACCTGGTTTTCTCGTCGAAATCAGATTTTGTGGGACACCAAATATCAAACCTGTCCAGATAATCTTCCACTTCTCGGGCATTTAACTTAGTGGATACTCGATCTATTTCAGTAACTATTGTGAATAGTGCGAAAGCGCGGCGCCGGATGTTGTAATTAGAATCGAACTATATAGAGTGACGATCGAACGTATAAGAGTCGCAAAACACAATAACTCAGAACGTATATTGTCGAATCGTACGTATCAACCAGTTGTACAGGATATTGGCGTAGTAAAACAATTACATAACAGAAGCAAACAAGCATGTCAGTCATTCTCATCATATATATATATATATATATATATATATATATATATATATCGCATCAGAAACACTAGTCTCCCATCTTCTCTATCATTCATGAAGCTGACAACACATTTTCACAACAAATGTTAAAAAGCTGATTACAAGAAAGCCTTAATAGAAAATGGGTTGTATACCAAGTCGTGAAAAAGGTCGTTCAGCATGAGCTGGCCGTGTGAGTGTCAGGCACTTCGATAATCGCATATTCGTTATCACTCAGTCGATAATAGGGATTGTTGCCTTGCAGGAGAATTCTGTGTGAACAGATTGTCGTGTTGTGTAGTCCACTGTAACTGGTACTTTATTTTGCATTTCTATCTTCCATGTCATTCCAAGAAAACTGAGTTGCCGATTTGGAAAGAAGAAAGTTTGGACGTTCTAACGGATGATTCCTAATCTCACTCAAAGCAGTAACCGTGGCCGCGCAAAATACGACGAATGAATCGAAACGTTGTCCCACTGTGAAATTACAGTTTCTCGCCAGTCTGAGGAAGTTGAGAGTGACAGATAATGTTCCAGCTCTCATATGGACATTTAGCTATGACGTTTTCACAAGAGTTATGCTGCGGGACCTAACCTAAACTTCCTTTTCGAAGTATGGGTGGATAAACAGAGCCATTTTTCTGAATCGGAGGTAGATAATATTGCTAATTATAATTTTAGACTGATGTTTTTGGACCCCTCGATGACATTTCGTGTTTCAACTAGTTGAATAAGCTCAATCCAGGTAGACATCACATACGGATCTACCATTGACGTTATCTTCTGAAAGAATGTAGTATGCTCCGGTGGACACATTAACGATAGACGTTCACCGAGTTCGTGGGGTGCAGTGGTCTGTGGTGTAAGTGAACTGGCTTTGTTAAAGGCCACACTATTTGCGGTTAATTATACTGTTAGGCCACAAGAGAAGCGTTAGGATCCAAACCACGAAGATTTTAGATTCAAATCTGAGATTGACTGCTCACATGTAGTGTGTGTAAATATAGATGGAATTCATAGTGCAGAATACTCATGGAGAGAAATTGTGTAAGTAAATGGATAAGTAGGAAACAGGCGATGCACCAATCGCCACGAACTTACATTATCAAAGGAGCACACAAGATCTGTAGTATGCGACAAAATTACACGGTCATACATGAATATTCGCAGCAAATGAACCTATGCTATTAGAAAGCTACATGCCGAGTTTTGGCTGAATACGTAATATTGAAAATGAGTAGTACACATAAATATGAAAAAAACCGCGACAAAATTATACGGCCATCCTCTATACGCAAACGTGCAAAGATTTAGTATGGCACGTTTCTGTCGTTTCGTCTCAACAAATCGACACACTATTTGAATATGGTTTCAGCAATAGACTACGTTGGCAAGCAAACCGGTTTACACTCGCTCCACGCAAATCTACAATTCTGTCGCTAAGCTTATATGTTTTCAAACACGTTGTGAGCTTATATGCCTCACAGAATACCTGTGGGTAGCAGGCAACCTAATTGAAAACCTTATTGCTTTGAGGCAGACAAGTTTTACTGGCATACGACATCTGAATTGGCGCATTGTCATGCTGAAAAGTTCCGATCACACGCCAAGTTCAAGTGAGGACTGGCTACAGAGGATATTCCAGGGTCTGAATATAAGAGGTGGTACCTTGATTAACAGCCACGGATTGTCACAAAAGTGTGGGCCCGGACACAAAATCCGGAGTCCGAACCAAAGGGGCTCACCCAACGAACAGGCCTCCTAACCGAGTCGGATGAGCGAACGGGCACAACACACCGCTTCAACCACAGCCAGGCTAGCCGGCACGACGGTGTACGTGTATTTCTGATCACGTCGCTCGGCCCCATCGTCGTAATGTTTTGGCCACCACGGACCATGGTAGATGATATGTGGCTGCCGACACGTTTTTGTAGACGTTTCAGTGCTTGAAAGGTAGCGCTGGTCAGAGAACCAGCATGCATCGTTGAGTACAGATAGACAAGGTAAGGATACATTTCCCTACCGGATTGTGCTATAACGATATTTTTTCACCAGACGGTGAACGAAACAGATTGACAATTTACTAGAAGACTGATCGAAAACCAACAATTTTCCCATGGAACCTAAGGCACGTCATGATATGTTTTTGGGTCTGTCGCGCCATTTGTTGGCTTACTTTGCATAAAAGTTTGACTTGCTAGTATTTCTCAGGATTGCATGGATGGTGGTTTTTTTTAAAGTGTTTGCCGAGTTGTTATATTCACCTTGTTACTGGTACGTAAGCAGAAGTTTAGTTGACATCGACTGGTCGTCATTCATGGTTGATGGCAATTTCACATTCAGATAGGCTGTTCGCGTTGTCTTACTCTGAAAGAATGCACTAGACTCCAGTTTTGCTCGTGTTAGAGGCTGTCAGTAATACATATCTTTGCCACGGTAGTCATTCGCATTTCGGCCAGTAAAGCAACCGTGCTGATGCCTGCGGCGTTTGCTTTTCACGGCTGTGCTTATGTTTGCTGTATGAAGTTTCCACGGTAATTGGTTACGACTTTTCAAAAGTCGGCGCTTGCTCTGTTTGGTTCACATCCTCTATTGCTTTACACACCCTACTTGGTTTTCCGTAGATGTTCAACTTTCGTTCGTGTTTGGTGTTGGGATCGGCTTATCAGATGGAATTGAAACAGCATCCAATGTATTTTACATCTTAAAATTCCTCTCACTATATTGCCCAATATGCATGATGAATGCGTAGGGACAAATCGCGAGCTAGTTGAAAAGCTTACTTGAATGTGAAGGTTACGATTAAGTGTGGGTAGAGTTCAACTTGAAATAAGTTAAATCCCTGAACTTCTGTTACTGGCGCCTATGGGGTCATGAGCGTAGTGTCCACGGGAATAGATGTCGACAAGAACACGGTCTTCGTTTTGGCTCCGTTTGATAGCCACACGATGGTATATGTATTAATATGGAAGGCAGGATCTGTATAGTGAGAGTACCAGTGATGATTTTGGAAATCTTTCCGTAGCTATTCAGCCTTTCTATAACAAAACACGCGGGGCTGGAGGTCGTGTTCACAGATCACTCCAATCATTGCAGTTGATGAACAGGACTTGATGGAAAGAGATGCGCCGAACCTCGACCACGTACGACAAACTTAGCTCACAACTGAGTTACTACTTTCAAACGTGTGCATCCGTTGTTCGTGTGGTAAGGTGTGTCGTTGGTGTTTCTAGGATAAATATGCCGAATGGGTGAACACGATCACAAAACTGGTGTGCTTCTGTCGAAATTTGGCCAATACTTATAGACTACTTATAGTACTATCCTTGGCAATAACAAAAACACGTAGGATCATTAGACAAAAGCCTAACATTCAGTGACCTGCTACTATATCTTTCCCAGTCAACTATTACGCTTGCCTGTGTTTGTGGGACGAATACATCCGTCATTGCTAATATCCGGAAATAACCTTTGCTCTCATCTTACGAAGTTAAGCCTTCACACTGGGTCGAAACAAGTGCGGCGATGATCAGTGTTTCAGTGTTCATCAAAATCTGGTTTAAATTAAATCAGACCTAGTTGCACCCAGGCTTGTCTTGTGGTCTACCCAGCAGACAGTTTAGTGAGTGGCCTACATTGGAAACGGGGATATGTAGTTTCCTCGATCGGAATATTTCCGGTTTATGATTTTTTTACAGGTAGTCTAACTGCTCTAAAATGTCACAGGATACAAAATTTTCATATCCGGTGTGCTTCGGGCTGCCAAGCAGACAAACCTACAGTGTATAACTACCCTCAGGTCAATGGGGAAGGGGCTGGGTATTAATAACAGCTATTTGAAAAGAACAGATATTGTCTAGAAGTTGATAGTTTTTATGCCTACGAAAATGCCAAGTGCTGCCCAAGTTTATTCGGACAAAAGAAAGTATACTTTATTGACTACTGGACCTTTCTAAAGCCAAAGGGGATATATACGGTTTTACTTGCAAGTACTGTTGCTGCGCGCCCTCACGGGGCCATTTTCAATGCAGTCAACCTGCTTGTTGGGGTTCTGTCCAACGATACTCTAACGTCAATTCTGGAGATTTATACTCACCTTATCCTTCTTTCCTGATCGTTTATACAGTTCACTAACTAGCTTACAGAATGATTTTCCTGCAATATATCTATTCCGATCTAGATTCTCTTAAACAAAATCACGATCACTCTCTTCCGGTTTGTAAGGTTAACCTACTCGAAGATCGATAAAAATGAACGTGTAGGTAGGTTATACGGGACATGTCAGCAAAAAGGCTGGTATTGCAACACTGAAGAGGTCGGTCATGCTATGTTACCCATGAGTAATCAGGGGGAGGTGTGTATTTGGGTATTGAATTAACTGGGAGAAACAAAAAACATTGGAATGCATGCTGGCAAGAAATGGTGTTTTCCACATAGTAACTTGACATTGGAAACTATGACGTCTCAAGATTATTATTCTCGAGGTATTGTTAAAGCATATTCAACCTATACTAACCGTCTACATAAATAATCCTTGCGTCGTCCGTGATTTTGGCTCACAACACTGCTACTTATGGATGCAGAGGCGTCATGTTTACAAAATGGTGTCTAGGCTCGTTGTTTATTTCAGCATACCTTGTAACGGGTGTGTGGTATTGAGCAGCTTTATGGTAACAGCAATTGGTTTTTTGACGAACCCAAGGTTGAGGATACCCTAAGGTTAGATGTTTTGATGTTTCCAGGTATTTCCGAAAGCGTGGTAGGAACCAAGACCGACCTCGGAAAGCTTTCTGTCCTGTGATGAACATGGCGAAGGCGGTGATGAACCCAGCGTAAAGATTGAGTGGACCGTGCGGAGGGGCGTCGGTGGCTGCGCCCAGCGGCTCTTCTGATCGCCAGGAGATGACACGGCGGTTTGCAACTTGTCGGCTTGGACGAGGAAGAGACCCCTTGGTGTTTGCCGCCACTCTGTGAAGGTTACTTGACAGGGTTCTGCGTGAACTAGAACAAGATTCCGAACAGCGATGCTGATGGGTTGGTTTCTCGAGGGTCTCCTGATCGTTGTTCACGACCAAGTCCGCATTGCCCACGTCATCCGATGGATGGACATTAATAAGCGGGAGTTGGGGGCTGTACCCGTGTCATCAACGTACCTGAATAACTCGGATAAGAAAACAATAGAAGTGCATAAGGCCCTGGAGCAGCTGGTAACTGATATATCTACACAGGATAGCATCACGGAAGAACGACAAACAAGCAGTCTGGTTCGGTTGTGAGGAAACAGGATACTTACGGAGGATGTTTCACTAGACGGTTTGAAAGTTATAGACTTAGAGTGTTCAGTGATTATTCCTTTTGCTAGTCCGGTCAACTGGCAACGGCTGTTGTTTGGAAGGAGACATTTAGGTATGTGTTGAGGCTGACAGAAAGGTAGAACAATAACTGGTCGATGGGGTTGACTGTTTCATTCACTGTTCCCAGAAGAGGGCAAAGCGTAAGACCAATAGTAATGATGGTAAGGTTAATTGGAGTTCATAACTCGCTGTAGTGTAGATGATCGATCACGCTATGCTACTCGTGAGTGATCAAGAGGAGGTACGTATTTAGGTATTGCAGTAACCAAGGTAAAATGTAAGAACATTAGATTCCATTCTGGCGAGAAATGGTGTTTTCCATGCATGAACATAGCATTGGTAACTGTGGCTTCCAATAATTATTATTATGTGCAAATGAGTGTTTATTTTTGAAATGATGAGACAACTCGTAGATTTTCTGAATAGACACTTCTTGCGTCACCCATGCTATGGGCTCACGACACCGCTGGGTGGTGGCGTGAAAAAACCTGGGGTGCGCGTTAACAACCAAATAGTGATGCACTATTTAAGATCTCTGGGGCTCATCTGTTGACTGCGACAAGTGCCACGGTGGACCTGAAGTTTAAGAGGCTGTCGACTATGTACAGTCTCTTAACGTTCTCGAGAAATTGCTAAAATATCGCCAACTGGTTGCGTACGGCCGAGACTCCTATTTGCGCAACTCTGATCTGCTGTCGATAGATTCGTTGAGTTATTAATGAAGATGACCTGTACGGCTTCTACAACTGGATGACACATAAAATGTCAACTGCCGGAGCTTTCCCGTTGTGGAGCAGCAGTTTGTTTTGAGGCGAAGGTGGAAAAGGAAACAGAAAGCTTGGATGAAGGCGTTATCGGCGAAGTCAACAGCTCGTGCAATTCGCCTCTTCATCTGGTGAACCAACCCAGCAGGAAATATCGGTTTTGGTTTCATTCTGGAAACTCTACGAGATATTGAGTTGCAGTCGTGTCATTACCGGTATTCCCGATAATTCGAAATAGGTCAGGCTGTTCACAGTGTTGGATCTACGCGCTGGCATTGGCAATTGACGATAAAGCCGGCGGATCATGAGGGGGCGGCGTTTACGATTGACGAAAAGCAATATCAATTCAAGCGCATGTCATTCGGCTTTTAATGTGTATCGTTTAAATGTCGACGTTTGGTGGTACACTTTATAAAATGATTAGACAATGTAGCGATACACGGAGATGATATTATGATACACAGTAATACACAATCAAAGCATATCGCGCGCTTAAATGCTGTCTTAAAATGAATTCAGAACGCTAGACTTGTGGTTTATGCTGATAGCTCAAAATTCGGGTGGTCATCGGTGATGCTACTAGAACATAACAGGTCAAGATGAAGTCATGCCATTGCCGGAGAAAACAATGAGTCAGAGTCACCTTGGCTCCGGATTCTGTGCGTGCACAGAGGCAGTTTCAGGGTCAAGCAGTGTAGTGTAATCGATTTCACCTCAAGTTGAAGATCACTCCCATCTGATTGCAGCTTTTAAATTTAGGTAGGTTTTCCAGCCAGCATCCTTCGAAAAGATGCACTAGATTTAGATTTCGCTTTTGTTAGAGCTTGTTAATAGTGTATATCCTTATCACACCCGGGATTTGAGTTCCGACGATGCCTTCATGTGGCGACTTTGTTGTCGACCGCCCTGTTGATCTCACGACAAACTTATCGTATCTGAACCCAATCATCTTTGCTTGTGAATACTGATCAACCCCACCCGGTCGTCTCAACAGGATTTAGTTATTACCCGTTGATTCCAATCTATAACCTCATGATTAGGACTTCTGATCCAGTTCGAAATCTCCGTTTTGGTTAAACCCGCCGAGCAATAGTTTATATTACTGATGAACAGTCGGTGATTCGGTTTATTTCAAGTTGATCATTCCTCCCATTTGATCGCAGCTTTCACATTTTAGTGGACTTTCCATCTAGTCTCGTTTAAGAAGATGATCTATACTCAAGGTTTGCTCCCGTTGGAGTTTGCCAGTGGTGCACATCCTTGTCTGGGCCGGGATTTAAACTCCGGCTATTTTTGCATGCGGGGGACTGTGTTGACTACATACGATCAATCAAGTGACTTTGGGAGCTAACAAGTTAGCTATGGGACAGGGCTCTCAAGCAATAATGCGTTTACAGTATCGAGACAAGGTCCTTGAGAAATTGATCAACACTGGCAAAGGACGTTAGAAACCTGGGATGTTTTTGTGAAGAAGAGGGCTGAAACTAATCGCTTTGTGGTTATGTGGCAGTTAAGCATCAATGTGATCTATTGATGTATTGCTGTTTATGATATCAACAGTGCGGGGGTATTAATGTGGTAGTTTGATGGCAGTTCTTATGTTGCGGTTACTTCAAAACAAATGAAGAAGAAACTGCTAGCGATTTGTTTACAAGTTGCACACCGGAGGTATCAGAATGTATAGTTTTCTGAAACGAAGAGCTTACTGATCAAAGATAAAGGATGAAGTGACGACTTATTTACTCCTCGGCCAATAACACGGCTTAGGAGTTCGGCAATCCTTACAATCAGATGCTATTTCCGAACTCGGGTTGTATTGTACACTTGGTGATCAGTACGTTCCGGTTATGACAAAAAATCTTACCCCTCCGGATCTAAGCGACTGGCTTTCCAGATCGGAAGACCACTACAAGGGAGTCGTCGTGATGAAGCGCATCGTTGTGAGCCACGGCTTACCAGGAGCTCTCCTGACGGAACAGGGACTATGGTTTGGAAACAAGGAGTTTCGAACGCGCGTGCAAGATCCAGACATCAGGCGCATACGAATAATACCATGTTACTCGTAGATCATTATGCTCACTGAACGTAACGGCGGAGCAATCAAAGAATGGTTATCAACCAGAGGATGGGATTGGGAATCTGCCATTTAACTGTTCATATTAGTACACGGAACGTCTGTTTAGATAATCACGAAGAACCTTCTATTTAAGCTGGTGTATGGTATAAACCGTTGAATCTCAGCAGGTCAAGACATTGGAACATGACAACAGTGCAGTGACTCCGCCAGCGAATTATTCGCCAACGGGAGAACGGCTAAGCGAACTCTGAAGATATCTCAGACACAGGTAAGCGAACAATTAGCGACTCAGCCGCATGGTAAGACTAGCGGATTCATTCTATTAAAAGAGTGAAATGTAGTGATAATCGGATTATGTATGCTAACGGTTATGGCTCAGAAAAGCTTCTGTACGAATGGGAAGGTTCGCATGTAGTACTTTAGCAAATAGAGCCTGACATACACGATAAAGCAGCACAGTGAAACAAAACAAATACACAACAGTGCATTAGTAGACTGGCGTGATACACCAACATACCGAACACCAACAGAATCAACAAATCGGGGACAACATTCCGCCAATGAGAGAGAATTCGGCAAGGAACCTCAAAAGAAGGAACAGTGTTGTATAGTGCGCAGCGTCGTTAACGAATATCGTCACGTGAATCGGAAAGTAGGACCCGTGCACTAAATCTACCGGAAGTCGACTACAGGAAGGTCGGAATGCGGGAATGACTATTGGAAACATGTATGTTTACCGTGCGGGATGTGCCAACAAATGAGCTGACGTTTCACCACTACCGGCGGATGCGGAGACACGTCATTTGTGAAAAATAGTGTTTAAGTTCATTGTATATTCTAACACCTTGTAACAGGTATATGATACTAGAGAACTTTGCACGTCAAGCGTATTTGCGGTCACCAGATTATCAGTGTTCGCTTCTTCCTCGAGTTTGACACCAATACTGAAGAAGTGTCATATCACAACGGTAGGTTGTCTACCATTCTGCCTAGTCAGTGCAAAAGTGTGCGGCCTATCCACTCAGTGAAATGGCCAGCGGCTTGGTAGTAAACGCTTTAGTATCTATTGGGTTCACCACGGAATAAGACAATCAGGGGTAGAAAATAATTATTCGCAGTTGGGTTGAGGTGGTTTTTCTCAAATAAAGCCGAAGACAGAGACCACGTTTCACAGGTTTTCTATAGATTTATCTCCTAGATAATGTCTCACTAACCCGTGGCAGCTAGTGAAAGATGATACAACTCATCGCTGCAAAGAAAACAATTACTTATAGACATACCATACTTTCCCGTTACGGTTGTTGACAAGTGGGGAGAAACAATGAGGAACGTACTCCATCACCGTCTTTCTCCTGATCAGTGCGCTTGTTAGCCAGTATTGCGGACGATGATTAACTGGTCAACAACTATTAGAAACTGAAGCTTTTGACTGCAGTTTCACATTTAACTCCTATACGTCGTCCAGTGTTCATTCCTGCTTTGAATATACCACTTACTATAGCAAGCGTTTTCCCAATGTCACTCTCTATATACAGATACTTTTTTAGTCA
The DNA here is from genome assembly GCA_014338405.1 of Paragonimus skrjabini miyazakii. Lineage (NCBI taxonomy): Eukaryota > Metazoa > Platyhelminthes > Trematoda > Plagiorchiida > Troglotrematidae > Paragonimus > Paragonimus skrjabini miyazakii. The sequence continues at coordinate 29,349 of JTDE01006265.1, forward strand.
GTTCTAAGCAAAGAATCAAGAAATTAACTTGTTATCAAGTCCTTTTATCACTGCGCAACGATGCGAACTATTAATCCATATATGGTCACTTCACTGCTCACCTGGAGAGTTAAAAAAACGACTTGATACTAACTGCTTAGAAGAAAGTTGTTCAGAATTTGTCTTTCAAACGTTCCCATCGACCCTAAAATGCGCAGCACGTGATCTCTTTGAGTAGCTGCAAATATAACTCCATAATTTAAGGAGCATAACATTCTAACGTGAAAATCATGCGATTGTTGACAATCCGATTATGGGGATATTGATTTGTGTAGAACGATGTCGCAACTAGGTAAATTTAGGTTGCGCGCTCATCGGAACGGTAATATTGTCTAAAAAAAGGTGCAAACATCAGAACGTCAGTTGGATTGTACAATGACTCCTCAATCAATTCACAACGGACACCGCAACAAAAATAATGCAAGCTATTTATGGTGGGCGGATATATTGACAGGAACCAAAAACAGTACGGTTACTGGCAACAGATCGTTGACATTCTGAACACAGTGGTGTGATGATGTCACTGCAATCAATGTCGGTGTTGATTAACACCTTTGTACGGGTGCGAGCGTATCCGATGTTAACCGTGTGGTAGGTAGTGTGTTGGTGTTCCACCTTGTGATTGGGGATTTGTCTTTCGGTGGCCATTTTTTCGCCATAATACTCGTAAAATTTGCGGTAGCCCAAAGTTCTTTCTCATTGACTCAACCCAGAATTAACGCCAACATTGATTATTTATCATGCAAAGAATGCCCCCAACTATCGCACAAAACGCACTACCTATCAACAGAAATTATCATGGGATTCCATCTCCAAAGGGTCTCACCCACACTGCTACGAGTTTGCTATTCAAACCCTCTCTTGGAATACTTGATTACAAGCCAGGTCCAAGATACTTACAAATGTTTGAGCGACCAGGGATGTGAGTTGTTCGAGGAGTATACCTGGTTATCTATGAACAGTCAAATCATAAGATGATTCTTATCGTATTTCGGTGTGCAATCATGGGTGCTAATCGATTTTCAGCGATCACTTCTTTCCATGCTCACCATCTTTGTTATGGCGCAATAGTGTACGTGTTCCGTCACAATCTCTGCCTGGAAAGCTAACGAACAGACGTGATAAACAATTAACCCAAAATAACATTTACTTTGCGTCTTTGTGCTCAGTTAGCTGAGGTGAAACAGTCCTAGATCATACTCAAACGACCGGCGTTTCGAGCCTCATTTCTTTCCTCCAACAGACTAAAACAGTACTCACTCTGTGTTTGTTAACTCGCCTCATCCTTGCATGAAAACATAAACCGTCATCATCACTTTACAATCCATTCTATTGACAACAGTACGAATGATCTAGATGAGTTCATTGTTCAGTGTATCCGATGTATCACAGCAAACGAATATAAAACACTACAATTGGAACACCGTTGTGAATAGGTTATCTAATGAGACCTCTTGCATACCAATTGTTTTCTTTTTACGTCCTGTGGTGAGAATGTGTCAAACGACTTCCGTGATGGTTCATGGTATTTCCGCTCTAAGTCGGCTCACAGCTGCTTTACACCACGTCTCACTGCAATGCATTCAACATACCGTTGGAATACATACCACTAAGTGTTACGTAAGTAATTCCTCCTAGGGACCAGATAGCAGTCTGTTCATTCAAGTGCAGACTTCGAAAGCTGTTGTTGGAACCCAGCTTGAAGGAAACCAAAGACTGGAACGGAAAAATAATGTAATTTTCAATTACCACAAGCGAAAATTGGTTTTTTCGTCTGTTTCTTCATGGATTGAAGTTCACCCTGACACAGTAATGCGTACATTCTGATAAGCGAGTTGTCGTTTTTCACTCGATTCGCAAGATCACTGATTCAGTGTAGTTGGGTCAGTGGACGAATGAAACCAGTTCCTTATGTTTTTCGAGGAGATAAAGCGTATTAACCGAGAAAAAGGCAGCGATGAAGTACGTCGTTATTTTTCCCCTTTTCCCCTCACTTGTTAGGAGTTGTGCAGTGCACAGACAATTCACGAGACTCAATGTCGATTACTGAAAGAAAAGGAAGAATCTGAGCAAGATGTTGAAGCAAAGGCTGCTTGGTTAATCCCAATGTAGAAATCCACGATACCGTTGTTGTAATGAAAGTGTATGCTTTGAGGAACTTCAAACTGCCGGGAAGAACCATCGATTGTTTGTTGGATCCTCGAAATACACTGTCAGACAAATCAGGGAACATGACTACAGTGGACAGGCTGCTCCACATAGTTGATCACTAGAAGTGAATTTTGATTTTATTTCGTCCGGTTTTTTCTAGTTGTTTTACGTCTTTATAAGCGTAGGAAATTTTTTACTCTCTTTAACGACCGTAACGAGAAGGTATCGTGTGCTTATAAATTATTAATGATAATTTTGCTATGTAATTGTTTTCTTCGCAGCCATGAGTTGAATCACAGTTCACGATTTTTTGCCGTGTTTCATCTGTAATTGTTCTGTGGTACGTAAAACTTACTGGTGGGCTTATAGAAGTCCTTGTCCTGCCTGTCCCAGGCAATGAAAAGCCACCCTAGACTCACTCGTTTTCTGATTTTTTGAGCAATACAATGTAGTACTAAATTTACGTCAACATTTTTCGAATGTACACAAACCTAGAAAGTCTTTCAGATGTGATTACCCCCTTTAGAACTCTTACAAATGTTTCACGGATTCTGTTGGATTTTGAATGATGTGATACGGTTCGTAAACGGTGATAGTATGTGCTCTTTAGTCAATTACTAATTTGTGGTGACAGAACTTCTGTTTCGTGTATGTGAAACGTAAGAAGTGATTTCACGTTTGGAAGTTTTTCGCAGAGCCATAACACTGGTTTCTTGAGTTAACGACTTAATGTTTCAGGCCAAATCTAGGTTGTATCAATACTTATCAAATATACTACCCGCCCAGAAATTGGCCACAATATTCAGCATGCATACTTCACCGTGCTTCGTAAGATACAGATCGCGATGTTCATTTGAAAAAAAACACTGCACTATATTTTATGAGCGCATTTAACACCATTTTTGAGCAGCTGGCAATAAATCCTGTTTTATCCTTGTCTACCAAACACTCAATCTAGCATAGTGTTATTTTTGTAGCGCCAAAATGACGTCGAAAATGGCAAATCTTACTGAGAGGCGCACAGGAGTTCGACCATTCATGCACAATGTTTTATCTGGTTTAACAAAAGTTTCTTCACGTCACTTGCGTACAGTAGAAATTTCGCGCCTTGTTTTCACTTCTCAACCATTTTTGTCAGATGACAAGACTGAATGGTATTACACCTTGGCTTCACAAATAAAATATAAACATTATACAGGGGTGGTTGACTTCGTGAACCAAGAGAATCACTTCTTTCTCTAGTCTCATTTTATCGAGGCTGGTGGTACGCATGTGGAACGTTTTTTATGCCGTGGTGCTGACTAACACAGAAGTATGCAGCAGGTGCAATACCTTACTCTTGAGCCATTGCTACAGATATTTTAGACTGAGAACGATGAGAACTGAAGATAAGCTTTCAGGCTTTTTAACACCAACAGTAAATGAGTACCAAACACGTGTTTTGATGTCCTGTAATAGCTCAAACGATTAGTGATTCTTTTGTTTATGAAGAAACGGAAACACTGAGTCGTTCAGAAGTGGACAACCCACGATGACCATTCTGTTTCAGTATGGCTCCAGTTTTCAATAGAGGAGCCATGAGTAATCGCAGTTCATTTCAACTGTTGCGAATGTACACGTAGAGCGGCTCGTGTGTGTAGAAAAGTTTAAACATTTTCAAGTGACTGTCTATAACCAAAATTTCACGAGAGAGCTTTCAATTTGGTTGTTCAAAAAGAGCACCAACTTCATCATTGGAGTAAGCCTAGAATACTATTTTAACGAACAAAGACGCAACAACAAAAGTCGCAATTCAGCGAAACTTTCATAGGACCGAACATTAGGTAAATGATAGGATCGATTAAGATCTAGACGAATCCTATTGTTACTAACTAGATATTTCAGATATGAGAATTTGCGGGTTTCAGAAATATACTGTAAAGACTTTATAGATGCTTCAGTGGTGTTCAGAATTGTCATTAAAAGAAATGGGTTTGGCACATTCATTCTTCAATATTGTTACTGTTTTTTAGATTCCAGCTGAATAACGGTTTTGGTCATTGTTGTTGTATGACACTTTAGTTACGGTTGCTTCAACATTCTGATACGGTTTTTACAAGGTTCACTCAGGTTGAAAAGTACAGTTAGGCTGCAGGAATAATCTATCATGCGAATCAGAAGCAGTAAGTCCAGTACCTGTACTACAACGAAGTTGTATATGTAACTAGTCAAAGTTGCAATCAGTCACCTCTGTCTGTGTTTGGAAGATAAAATCCAGTTTGCAACAAGGCATGGGTGTTTGTTCTTTTGGTTGGTTAAAAGTCAGCTGGTTTTACATCAATTATCACTAATTCTTTCGACAAAATACATGGAAGTTTTATAGTAGGAATTCCAAGTACTTCAAATATGCGCACATCTTTTCAGTAGCGATGTGGATATAAAATGGCTTCTTTTCACTTTTGTTTTCTTTCCTAGTGAATCATAAGATTACAGTAAGGTACACATCAGCTTCAACTTTGCATGAAATTGTATGAATGTACAAAAGCTTTCAAATTGCCTTAATCCATACAGACATATTTGAAGTTCGTGAAACCAAATGTAGTATTTTAGAACTAGATACTGCTAACGTCAATAAAGTTATGTTTGACACTCTTGAAAGCAGTGGTAGAAATGGTGTTCATGGGGATTAGAGTTTAAAGGTGACAACACATTCAGACATACGGTTAAAGTCTTCATTTTCACCCCTGACGTTTTGTATTCCACTGCAGCTGGAAATGAAAACTATGGCATGTTTCAATCATCATCCGGGGATTTTGTGGCGAAGACTATAGTTATTTCCTAGCGTAGACTGCATTACTGGGGCTAATTTAGCTTTTTTGTCAGTCTCGGCTGATTGTTAAGTTTTATTGTAAACCGTTTGTAATAATACAGATGTTTCTCTCTATTGGTTCACTGCATGGGACAGGATGATTAAGTTTGTGGAACTAGAATATAAGGTGCTCCTACGGTACGTTGTTTTCAGGAAGTGATTAAACAATTTCTTATTAAATCCATATTTTCATGTCTGCGTTTTGTTGTATGTTACCTGTCGGCTGAGCCTCAATGCATGCAGTTGTCACTGCCTCAATTTTGTCAGTGACCGCCAACTGAGATAAACGGAACTGGAGAGCAACACTCAGCTAGTACTTACTAATATTTGTGTTTGAATTACTCCCATAACTCACTGTTATCCTAATTGTTGCATATCGTTCACAATTAACAATGTGAGAACATTAGTGGACGTAATAAAATAATAACACGTAGGGTAATGTCATTTGTATGAATATGAGGATTTGATATATTTTCTAGGTCGTTGTCAACCTGATGAATGATGGAGTTACCCCCAACTTAGATCATCATATCGACTTTTAGACATACGGCATGTTTCACATAACGCTATTTCTGCTGCTTCAACTTCTCTTAAAAGTTAATGAACATTTAAGATCTGGAAAAAACGTTTGTTAAACTTATACGGTGAGTTAAGTATCAACAAATTCATAGTGCAACCAATTTTTAAAGTCCTTCAATGATCGTAATCCAGACCGGATTTCTCCTAAAAGCTTTCTACATGTTGTAGTTTTTATGTTTCCGTCTTAACGATTTCATCATACGTGTACACATTTGTCTTGGTTGTTTGCATATTTTTCGTGCTCACTCAGTTTGACATCCGTTTTATTTCAAATTCCGATCAGTGACAACTGTTTCATAATTATTCTTGCCAACTACATATATTGTAATAATATTGCGGAGATACATATTGTATTTCGGGGTGACTGGAAAACGAACAAAGAATGAAATATTATTATTGGAAATATAGATACATGTTTATTTGTCAGGCTAAAAACCATACAAATCAGAAGATAGTCATGAGTATAAGCTAAACAACAATCACAACTGATCGTAACCCTCGCATTCGGATAGACTTTCCAGCCAGCCTCTTTTGAACAGAAGCACTAGACTCGAGTTTCACTCTCATTAGAGTTCGTCAGTAGTGCATATCCTTGCCACTGCCGGGACTAGAACTCCGGTCACGCTTTCATGATGCAACCGCGTTGGCCACTGTACCACTGAATTCACACTGGGCACAAGTGAACTGCCACGGCACCAGTGTAGCGAAAAGGCATCCAATAAAGCACAATCTTTATTGTCCAACTCGCTAGTTCACGTGCTTCACGCGCGCTCGCGTTTATGAGTCAGCATCCCAGTCCACAACACCCCCAGGTTTCCGTTCACGCGTCGTGTGCACTTCTACCCGGTTTAGGTGTGTGATTGGCGCTTTCTACCCAGGGGTTTTCTGCCTGCTATTCCTCGTCCGTTGATCCGATTTCGTTGAGCGATAGCTTGTCCGATCGCTCGTGCTGACCTCCGTCTATCTATTGTAGGCTTTGAACGTACTCTACAGCCGTGTCGAGATATTCCTGAGAGTGTTGGAATAATCACGCCTTCAATTTGATCATCCATCCTATTCCGGCTGCCACGTCTCGCACGTTGGTCCGATCCGGTCGAGCGATAACTCATCCGGTCGCCCACGCCGTTCTCCATCCGCTCACCGTGGGTTTTTGAACGCACCTCCCCCCTATGTTGGGGTATTCCGCCGTGAGCTGGAATGCTCGCACTTCCTGCCTGACAATCCCCCACAATATACAGACGCTCAGTCATATTCACTTTCGTGTAATGCCCAGATTGCCCGATCGCTTCCTTAGGAGACACAATAACTCTCTCGTTACTTCAAATCGATGACCTCACGACTGAAATCAGTGAAATTGTTGAGCAATATTTTGATTACGGATAAATAGTGAGGAATATGGCTGCTATAATTTGAAGAAGACTGACCAAAAATCTACGGGAATGCGACAACTGCGATAATCTTTGAGTGATGTTCAGGTTGCAGCAACCAAATTGTCTGCTACTTATCAGTAAACAGTTACAAGTGTTACCCGTTTCACTAGTGACAATTAAAACTAGTCAAGCAATCAAAAAATTTCTTGCAATGATAAAGTTATATTGGTTTTCCGCCGTGAAAACGATTATCCAGATTCGCCGTTAACACTACCGGGTGTAACGATTCACGTCTGATCGTTGAGTTACGCGTAGCCCAAAAAACGGATCCCCAAAATGAAAACAAGATTGGATCCAACAATTTCTACGCTACTGTTAAAGAAATGCATCAATAATTACAAAAGGCAAACCTCAATCATTCGCAGCGATAATCTCGTCCAGCAAAATCAATAGTTCCTTAACAGGACCAGCAAGGTCAAAGATGAGCCGTCACGCTAGCAGACCAGGACAAGAATGGCCACTCGCACCACTGACATCTAATGACACATTAGTTCAGTAAAATAAAACGGGGTGGGTGAGGTAGTGGGAACAAGTGTCAAGTTAGTGGGGGAAAATAGGGAATGCAAACGATTGGACAATTTTTCTCAGTTCGTGGATGAACGAATTCACACTGGGGTTACACCAGGCCAAATGTATTGATCATCTTGACAAAGTGGATCAAGTTGCGGTAGTTTACGAGTTGATGCGGTGATTATCACTCACAATTCCAAACATAAATGAAATAGAGCAAAATTGCGTAGCAAAATCGTAATATCAGTGGATTTAATACCAAACGGTTAAGTATACAGTCAACCGAATTCAGTTCATTTTTAACAATACGGCCACCGTAGTGTAATTGAATATCTGGTCTGTCACAATGCTGATATTGTTTGCCTTGCACTCGGACTTTTGTTCAAGTAAAGCTTCGCAGTCTTCGTTCACATTCACCATTGACCCGTCATGTGAAAGAATGTTGAACAACTTGTGCACCGCTTTTGTAGCAGTAGATGCATCGTAAATTATTTGGTTTGCATGTTGGATCAGACACTGAACTATTCTATACTTACCAGTAATTGATAAATTCTGTCATCGGGTGTCTTAAGTATCATACTTTGGAAGAAGAAGAGATGAAGGATCAACCTCTCCAGCGTGCCAAAAAATACTTGTAGCTCATCTAGGTTGTGAACATCGTGGAATTGTCAACATTTGCCGGCAGTTCGGGCTTATAGTCACTCTTGCCAAATATGTGCACCAAAGTGACTTCTGCTTTGTGTTACCACGGTCTGTGTCATTTTCGCGACCAAAAAGTCTTGGGAAGGGTCCGGGTTGTAAAATGGTAGGCCAACTCCCCGGCCAACGTGAACAGGGATCAATAATAATCAGCACACATTAATTGGTTGGGATTAAACCAGAATCACAGGTCATAGACTAAGAAATCAACTTCAGTAACTTAGACTAATTTTTGTAAATACAACTTTAAAGCTGCATGAGTAAAACATGTCTATTTTCAAATATCAACATGCCAGTCGGTCTGATGGCTTCATATCCTCACTCTCGAGATAGCCTGAATTTTAATCAATCCAAATTGGAAAAACAATTCAATCGTTCTGACACAGTATGCCATCAAGAGTAGTCGCATCTTCTTTATGGGTAGAGAATTCTAATGTTGGTTTGCTAATTACAATACGTTGTAAATAGTATAGGTAAAACCAAACATCTAAATAATATCAGAAGGATATGCATCAAAAGTGTAATGTAAATAACAGACGAATATAACAGATGCCTTTATAGCAACCGTTCGGGCAAAATACAAAGGTGTAATCCGTGGGTGTGTTAATGGAGTGTTGGGTGGAATCTTATAGATGTCAACGTAAGGATCTACAGGATGGAAACACTGTGTAGTCCACGGAGCGCTGTGTTCTGTTCACCGGCGCGCGAGAGACACAGACGGGTTGTATTCACATGTGTGTACGGTCTCGTTGTCCTGCCAGCTCTGACGAAGATATTGGGTTGAATCCCGTGTCCGAGATGAGGTTGGTTGTGTGTATTCCTGTGTTTGCGTGCGTGGTGGTCAGGCTTCTGTGCTGTTTTTATCCGGAAGGCTGTGCTGACTGCGACCTCGGTCGTTACAGGTTCAACCATGTCAGATTGGCCAAAGGGGATCAGCCAGACAAAAAGCAGATGCGTCCGTTGTGAGGTGTTCGTTGGGTGTGGTGTCAGTCTGTTGCGTTTCGGTTCGGTTTGTT
>JTDE01006267.1:15683-40118 GCA_014338405.1 Paragonimus skrjabini miyazakii
CCTACCATGGCCACAAATCCACCGGATCGATGGCCAACCTGCGCGGTCAAACCAATGGACAAGCGTGACGTAACCGGCCAATCAAGTCATCGCCAATTTGACTGACCAGTGACCTAGTTTCTCTGTAATAAGTCCGATCGATATCTCGATCTAACTCTATTAACTCGTTATATAATTGTATCGGCCTGAAGATGAATTATCGAAAAACATATGTTCGCCTATGTCTTTGTTCTCATTATCGTAATGGGTATATTTGAAACGATTTGTTAGCACTAGATACACAATACACATAGTTAGATGTTTTACTTAGGTCGCATCATACGTATTTATCGTTGTACACGATGAAAATATTTGTTCAGGACACCCTGTCTCACTAGCGGCTACCATACAAGCAATATCTGTCGACTAGAAAGATTCATGTTAGTGTTGACACCTGATTTTAATTGATAATTTGGCTTTATGACCTCTGGCATCTCCAAAACAACTCCGTTACGAATGAACTGTTCAATTGCTGCAGCAAAAATGTGAAATGGACTCAGTTATGATTTTATCTGACTAGTCTGGCTCCCGATTACGTAGCGAAGGTTCAGTAGCACTTTCTGTGACAATTAGCGACCGGGATTGGAAGTACATAAGGAGATAGTTTCGGCAAATTAAAGGCTTGAACTTGCGTCAAAGCATTAAGTGTATTAACAAAGCGATTCAAAATGATTGTAGTAGGAGTTAACTAACGTTCAGAAATTAACTGCGGAAAAATGTCAGGTTTTTTGTCTGCCCAGTCTAATGGGAAGGCAGAAGTTTATTGTTCTCCAGCTTTGTGCAAAACGGCACTGAAAGACAGGTAAACATACCACTACCGGAAATACCAGATACATCTTACATAGAAAATATAGTCGACATCATACAATGCAAAACGACGCTAACACACTGTTTTGGTATGGATAGGTAAAACAAAGTCGTTCAAACAAGAAGCTTGGACTAGTGTGTGGCGATATCGACGTGAATCCGTGAACAACCTTGTGATCAACCAATCGTGGCCAACCCAAACTAGGCAGACTCCAAGCAGACTTCTTCAGTGACTGAATATGCCCCGTGTACTAAAACCATTGTGGAATTATTTTGCACATCATGTGACAGACAAACCTATTATTTCTTCGGATCTTAACACAGCCACCAACCAAATAGGAAACAGCTTTATTGAACCTCTGTATAATACGTGTTCATTTAATATTTTTTGTCAAGATGTCAAACGTGTCGTCAGCGTAAAGACAATAAACCAGCATGTTTGAATCGCTGCTGGTTTCGTACTGCCTCATTCTGACCAAACCAAAGGAAGAATCCGTTTGCCACCCCATCGGTTTTTGTGCAACAACCCTCTATGAAACCTGAAATGGATGACAGTTGTACATACTAACAACATAACAGTCAATGCGCACGTTGAGAAATATAAGTTTATCTTGAAGTTTCTAGCTTATTCACAGATAAAACCGATTTTTTTTGATGCAAGGATTTTATCAAACAAAGGAACCTATATGTGGAATACATTTGCCAGTTTTTTATATTCGTCGCCTCATAAAAAATGGACGAGTGCAAATCGTTGTGAAAACTCTAGCGAAAAAATGTCTGAATGTTTTGTCTAGCTGTCACACTGTGATAATACAGGATAACTTGAATACATTCACGATCCTCTTTCAAACAGTGATTTATTTCACAAACAAGAGATATCGTAGTTGAGTCAACATAAAGACGTATTCACCGCCGGTCACCGTGAACTGGTCAGCATGTAAGCTATTATAGCCTCGTGTCCCTTATTCGGAAACAGAATATGACTCACCGATTTTAAGGGGAAAAGATCATTTTTTAAAGACCTAGAGAGATTAAATAAACTTCCCCGCAAATGTGTTACGATGGAAACGAATAGCTGGACTGTTATCTCATGATTTCCGTTAAAATATTTCTTGTAAAATGGCAACACATTTCAACCGTTGAGATGGAATTCTTGTTCACACATCACTCCTTCCGAGGTAACAAGGCTGCTAAATTGGTCAGCCCGAACTTCTGTAACACCATCAAACGAACATTTATAGCTCTCATGTTAAGCAGTTGAGTCACCACTAAAACTGTATTAAATCTGTGCTTAACAGAAAAACCATCTACCTGTGACCAGTCCAAGTTCCTATTTCTGATGTTTCGAAGCGAAATATATGGTTTGCCTGACTAGAAGTTTCTCTAAGAAGATAGAAAAGGGCGGACTGTTCAGTCACCACCTTTCAGTATACCGGACTCAAGTAGTCAAATCAGAAGTACGAGTGCCTTTAGTAATGTGCCGCCGCGTCTTCCGAAACTTGGTTCAACAGTGTATGTGTGTATCACACATGGTCTTCATGAAAAGTGAACTGATAACTTCACCCACCGAATGTAGCCGTCAACTCTGTCTTGGCTGTATGATACAATATGTAAGACATGGACCACGCCACAGTTATTCCAACCCAAGCTGTGAAAACCTTTCACTCACGCGTACAATCAACCAGCTAATCCTAACTTATTCGACTGTATACGCTATTGACAATCAAGTTGACTGCACTGCCCCGATGAAGAGTTATCTGAAAAATGTACGTAACAACCTGCATTTCAGTCTGGTTTCATCTGTAATTTCTTCATTAATAATGAGTAGATCGAAAAATTTGGCATTATGGAAAAGACTCTATTCTGAAAAATCAGGTCTTGGACCGGATTCAAATTACCGACACAAACAGCATAACCAAATGAGACAAGCGCTCTGTCAGCTGATCTACAACGCCACGCCGGTGGCTCGAAAATGCAAACTTTAGATTCTGTGACGCTTTGAGCGCAAACTGTTTGAAAAATCCTGCCGGATTAGTCGATCCTTTGAATCTTTAAATGGATTCTATGAAAGAAAATGGGGCTGGTGAATAAAAGAGCCCAAATGTAAACTTTTCGAGTCCCCGACGTGATTTCTTCGCTCAGGTGGTAGCTACTCGTGTCTGCCAGGCTCAGGTAAACATGACATGCTAGTTGCCATACCAAGTGCTACCTTTGGTTCAACCAGCAGGAATTCTAATGCATAAAGGCTTTGTGATGAGCCTGCGTCTGTCATATTACTTGTGGAATTCGACCCGCTGTGTCACGTTTAAGCTTAACAGGGAGACCAGTAAAACCTGATATCAGAACATGCCAGCAGATTTACAACTGGAGCTTACAACGACGGGATGGAGCTGCCTACATCATGCATACTGTACTAGGCAGGTTAACGACAAACGTTGAAAGTCACATGTTACGGCAACCGGCAGAAGATTCTATCAAACTGGCAAGACCTAGCGCTGTGTTACACACTCCCCTTCTTGAAGTACAACAAAACAGGAAAAGAAAAGTTTGTGTATACGACCACAAAACAAGAAACGTCATATACGGCTTACAATTTTTGCAACATAGTTAAAAAAGGTGCCATCAAGTTTGATGAGAAGGTCATACACCTTAGCCATTTTACACGAAAATCCGTAAACTGTTTTTGACTCCACTCCTTGCTGCAGGGTACACGTGCATCCGAGTTGCACTGAGACGTTTGGCGGATACCGTTTTACATGACACTATGATGTCCACGCCGGGCAAAACACAAAACGATCATTGTATGTTGACTGTTTAAAGTTACAGGACTTGTCACGGTGAAAAGGTTGGAGCGCAACGAAAGACTGTTCTTCCGGATACATAAGTGGCTTATTTGTTAGGCAAGGTGAAGTACCGATTCAGACAAGAAGCGTTATATACTACCTAATCTGCTTTGTCAGCAACGGCTATAATAAGTGAATCGAACGATAGCTGACCACGCTCGCTAAAACTAGTATTTGAAAAGACTTTTAATTCAGAGCAGTGGTTGTCGGTACCATCAGAAGCCGAGGGTTCTTGCTGGTGATGGGGTATCGGCAGACAGAAGTTCGGCAAGAAGACGTCTGCATTTCTGACACCCATATATTCCACTTTTCACACTGTATGCTTAAGAATCAGTGCGTCACCCGGCACTTTTGACTTGTGCAGCATGTGACTGAATGTTTTGTTCCGGTAAGTTTCATGAAAGGTACAACTTCGAAGAATATTTTAGTGCTGACTGCACAAGGAACAATACGGATAACTGAAAACTGAGCAACGTACTGGACAGTCGCACAGTATTTAAACGGTTGAGGGGTTATACAACGGATAAAGGTCATTCGCGGAGGGTTTAGTATTCAGTTGACAATTGAATTCTGTGTGTTACTCACCTTTGCATATCTTGATGGCATTGAAGCAAACCTTCGTGGATGTTGAGGTGTAACGGAAAGCAGAAGAAAGCTGTACAGTATACCACCGAATTACTAAGATTATTACTATCCATCACAGACAAAAAATCAATTTATTTGGCTCAGTTTTTTCAGATTCGGCTCCACATAAATGCCAAGCTCGGCAGACGAACGAATACCTAAACCATCCAACCGAGCATCACGCAGCACAACTATTTCCAATGATCTGAAGATGCTTGTGTTTTGCTTGGCACAATCCTACAGGAAAGATAAAGATTTATTTATTGCTTTGTGCATCTTTGTTCAACAGTAGCTTGATTTTCTGCCACCTCGTGATATGCACTTCAGCAAAAACGGTTGATTGTAATTTAGACAAGCGTTATGGTTCTGAAGTACATTACCGTGAACCGATCGTAGTGGTATTGGTAAGAACTAAGCCATCAAAAGAGTTACAAAAAAATTATGAAATCATACGCCTATGTCCGTTCTAAAGGTATGAATTTTTAAGTCGTCTTTGCGTCATAAAATAGTCATGGCTATGGTAGATCTTTATTGGAATAAAAACTTTTACTTACAAAAACGTCGGACAAAAATCTACTGCTTGTCAACTCTTCCGTTAACGATGATCACGAAAACTAGCACATCATCAAAAGTATCAGTTTTCGGCTGCCCGAAGGATTTGCCAGTTGGAAATTTGAACGTGTATTTATAATGTAAAAGAAACTAGCCTGTGTGCAACATAGTCCGTAGTTAATCTCAGACTCAGAACACCCTGTAAACCAACCTAGATGTCAACAGCACGCTCAAATAGTCAGTTTTCTTTTTCAAGATTTTAGACATTCCCTGACCGCACAGAGTATACTGACATAAGTAGTATGTAGTTGTTCGTCAAAATTCACCGGAATCACGCGGCCAATTTTGGTGTTGTTGTTGCCTCTCAGTTATGTGTACGCGGTGACCAGTGGCCGTATATCCTTCTATCTGCTGCTACATAACTCTATAATAATTGGTTAACATCCACATTCAACATTTACCGCAAAGCCAGTTGTAAGCTCTTGGCAAAATTTTAGTCCCTAAACACAAATGACGTTGCCAGCCTCAAAAAATAGAATCCAACTCCGTGAATTCTTGTTACTAGCACTGGTTCTATATTCCTGTCTTAAAACAATTTTTGATGACGAAAACATGGAAAACATGCAAAAGAATACACGGGCTTTTCTGTAAAGTTTGATGAAACTTCTTGTGATGTTTAGCCTAATGAAAAAATATAGACTAACAAAACGGAGTTTATTTTAGGAAATGAATGCTTCGTATTAAAAAGCCGACTTCAAAATCGACATGTTTGCTGAATGGATGTAGCAACTGTCTAACCGTTGAACAGATTTATCCCACTGGTAAGCCGTCTTTCACGCTCTACGGTTTACTCGTTGAAGTGAATTTTCAACAAACATTTACGCTGTGTAGCTGTCCACATTATTCATCGGCCAGTTGGCCTCAAGTATAGTAGATTGCGTCATTCGAAGGATGTCCAATCGCATCGCACTAGATTTACATGAGTTTATAAAATCGGTTCAACCATGCAGAATATTTTTTCTCCCGACTTCTACAAGCCTTTTATGAAGGTAAACTATGACTTTGCATTGGTCGAAAATGTCAAAACATACCAGTCTTGCCTTCAAAATGTTTTCTGTTTCTGTCGTTTTCTGCACTGTGACGTTTTAAAATATACATCAACCATCATCAACCATCAACCATACATCAGCCAGGTGCCATTTCAAATATATACTATACGTACTTGTTTGCAGGATTCATACAATACTCCTTACATAACACGCTTTCCTATCAATTCCGACATTATTGTAAATTGACTGACTACAAAATGAAGTTTTTGGTTTTATCAAATATTCCTTCTTCTAAAGAAACGGTTGCGTAAATTCTGGTTGTTCATCTCCCATTACACAAATCAATTACTTGATTTGATTTGACTTGACTTGACTTAAACTCTCTGGGCTAATGGGCATCATCAAGCATAATTCTTTTGTAACTAATAAACGTATTCTTACTGACATCGCCAGTTGTAACAAAGACTCCAATATCAAGCAACTATTGTTTTTAATAAAATACATATATGGATTTCAAACATATCCCGATATGTTGAATGAACTTACTATACGGGAAGGTTGTTTCCTTGATCTATTATCCTCAGATCAGGTTTCATGAATTGTTGGGTAACTTACAGCCAAAAGGAAGCTTGTTTTATTGCCAGCTGTACTCAGTAATTCCTATAAAATACCACTGAGTAGCGTCTACTTCTATTTTCTCGCATTAATTGCAAAACATACCGACTAAATTTACCGACTAAATTCACTAAGATGACAAAGCGACATACATCACGAGATTCAGGCAATTCCTTCATTCTCATCTTTCGATTAAATAAGCATTCAGTTACATAGGTTTGAAGCACAACGATAAAATAATGAAACGGACGAGAATCACAAGGGTGCAGTCAGAATGGGATAAATGGTGTCACCACGGTAGTGAGATTGCGCAATTGCAACCCAAGTGTGTTGATGTATTACAAAACGTTGCTAACCAAGCGTTACACACCGAGTTTGTGTTGGCAGTGGGTGTTAAAAAAACTAATCTCGTTGCTGTGGCACTAAAACCAGTTGTCTCAGCCTGATTACATTTTTGTGACGTCCGTTTGTTTTACTGTTTTGTTGGCATACCATAGACTTATATGAGTGTTTTACGTAATAAATTGAGGAGAATGAGCGAATAGCTTGCAACCTGTAATATATCACATTCGCCCCTTCATGAACTGGAGGAATGGAGCTCAGTGTTTTAAATTTTTCAGACCAAACAAGCTGTCAATTGTAAACAAAGGTTTGTAAAATAGATTACTTGAACATTCACATATCTCATAACAGATGATATTCGATTATATCCGATTGGTAAGACACTGAACTTTACTGGCTTTTGGAAGTGGATTCTCCAAGTTTTGAACCATGTAATCTTATGATGATATTAGTTTTCTCAGGCTCGAAGACTTTTGCTTGGATGTTCTTAAAGCGACTTTGTCGAGGTCCCACCCAGCACATCAAAATGGTGAACACATCTCTCGAGAATGATCAAAGACGTTTCGGACAACTTGGTCAAGTGTGTGCATAGTTTTTAATATTCGGGCATCTAGAACCTCGGAGACAGTGAACTCTGTATATGCTTATCAAACCCATCGTAGAATCTGGTGCTCAGTGTTTCTTTCTTTCGTTCTGAAAACTGATCAGTTTTAATGATCCGGGTACAATATTCTGCTTGCAACACCGTCGACAAACATCGCCATTAATGCCGCACTATTCACCTTTGCTTATTGCAGCTGTTTCGGGAATTTTCACAAAAAGCAAAAAGCACAGGCTGCTTTTTAGTTATAATGTCAGCCAAATATACATACAAACTTTTTCAGTTGAATCAACCCTCCATTATCCTTAGGAAAACAGTTGTGGATTTCCGGTTTCACTCACATTTCCCAGAAGGTTAACGGGATAAGTCGGGTGGTTTTACTTTGTGTAACTCAGAACATGCAGTAAAAAATGAACGTGTTTCTCAACCACATTGGACTTTCACCCTCTTTGATTTTTGAGAAGCATATCTTTTTTGAACAGATAACTCCTCAGGTTGATGGATGAAAAATTACCGTCACCGAAAAATCTGTAAAACTTTCGCTCAGGCGTAGATATGTCAGTCCCTTTTTTGAGTCTGTCAGTGGTGCACGACTATACCAACACTAAAATTTGAACTCCAGCCCGTGTTCTGATGAAATAGTCATATTGTCCGCATTATCCTTGAAAGCCTTTTATGTATGACAGAGGAGCGGTAAAATATGAAACCACGAGCTTCTCATGTTCAATGTGAAACTTGAGGAATCACGTTTTGTTTCGATTGCATCTTTTACTACATCCTAGTATAAAGTGTATGCACATTTTATTGACAAATGATAGTGTAGATATTTAAAAACGGTGAAGTATCTCCTAGTCCTAGAACGTTCATCTTCATTTGACTGTTGTCGTGTAATCTTTTATCAAAATGCACTGGTTTAAAATGTTTATTTGCTTTTAATCCAACAAAATATAATATGAAGGTAGAGAAGCCGGAACATAATTTGTTCTTCGTTGAAAACGCAATATGTGCCTTTACAGATGGGAATTCGGTTCGATTTTTGAACGAAAGCTAATAATCTAATTCGCGTTAACACGTGTTAAATGACAGCAAACCCGCTCTGAAAGACATACGTCACTCTCTATTGAACTTGAACAAACAGCAACAGCTGCTTTAAATGACAATCCCCTGACGGTTTTTTCAACTACTGGGCAAGTTTTCTTTGAATTCTATTAAATTAGCTTCAGCGTGTAGTGTGCCACCAAGCAACATACATCATCTCAATTTTCTATATGAATACTCTTCAAAGATCGTTCAGTCTGAAACGTGCGTTTGATTTGGGTTCAAGCACTTGAGTTAGTTCGGTCAGAGAACTAGTGGTTGTCGTCTGTTTTTTTAAGATGAAACTTTTGTTGTTTATGGTGTCCGTGTGTCAAGAAAACATTAGGTCAGAATAGTAACTCAACATTCTTTTAACATTCGTGTGATACTGTGGTCACCAGCTGAAAGAAACTTAAGCTGTCGTTCTAGGAGATGCATCCGTGAATTGTAGAGTGTAAAGGTTGTCATCTAAATTATGTTCTCTAACCTTGTTGCTTTTATGTGCAGGTTTATCTATTTAGGTTGTAAACTGCGTGGATCCCACAAGGGACTAACGTATCGGATTACAAAGCAGTTTCCTTACGAAAACCTTTTGTTAGCCAACAGTGCTATAGTATTATGCTCGTTTGATTACGACTTAAGTTGTAATCTGTAGAATATGTTTGCGCGAACAAAGGCTTATTCTCCTTCTCTCTCTATCTCAAACGGAATTATAATATATCTCAAGAAGCCACTGGTGTACATCCGACAACATATAATATTGAACCATGTAGTACATTGATCTCATGTTGTAAATTGTCAGATTATCAATGTTATTAACTTAACCAGTGTCGTTATCTCTCTTATACTGTTTAGTAAATCATTATGTTCATTTGCTCCTTTGTTTTATACACCAGTTCTGTTTTCAGTATAATAAAATTACCCGGCACATACCTGTACGCCATTCCTAGTTTCGTGCGTTAGTTAATCAAATAATATCTGCTTACACACTGATCCACTCATTCATCAATTCGGAATACTCTCGCTTTCTATTCATTGTGAATGCTCAATGAAATTTCGCTGCTCCAGCTTACGGCTTGCACCCATTTTGTACTTGTATTACAGTTACTCTGAAGACGAATATTTGGTTTTGCATAGTCCACATTTTGTACCTTCAACGGAAGCTAACAACAGACCTTTCACTCAAATAAGCGTGCTAGTAGTAATTTGGACAACATGGCTTTTCACTAACTCACCCGTCTACGTCCACTTTCTTCCCCCTACTCAGTTTGCTTCAGTTTGCCTAAAAATCACTTTCCTGACATCAGGTCGTCTGATTTTCAAAGTTAGGCAATTTGTTGTCATTGTTTACAATCTTTTGATCACACACAGCATCTGCTGGATTTATTGGTAGACCAAAACCGAATGAATTATTTCTGAACTTATACCAAAATGTAGAGCACAACTTCTAGTGTAAACACAAAATTAATTATCTATCAGTCACAAAAAACAATTTACCGAAGTCCCTCATTGTTAGACTAGAATTTTCTGCCGAATCAAGTGAGGTGAAGTTTACAAAAGTAAGGATCAATAACTTTCCATTGGTTTTACGTGGCAGGAACCGATGTTCAATATGACATGGATTGTTGGATGCACAAACTCAGGTGAACGAATGTTCGAACTGTATGTATATTGGCTAATTTCATTAGCCGCCGTTTGCCTGCGAATGGAACTCAAATGCGAGGCTTCGATTCCATTCCAGACAGAATAGACACTTCTGGTGAATATTATTCAGAATAAGCCGATGGTCCAGTGTCACTGTTGGAGTTTATTCCCATAAGAATGTGATAGATGATATTCCCCCAAACGGAATCAAACAATTATATCCATGTTTTGATCAAACAGCGTTCACAAACATTAAAATGAGTTAATCTATGTCGTACGCGTCAAAAAATCATCGTTTCTTATATTACCTTGTAGGAAAGAGAGTTTGTTTTATTCAACAACATAACTACCGGACACAACAAGTTAATAGACCTACTATATCGTAAAACTGACTAAGATAATCAAAAATTTTGCTTACATTATTAACTGAAATACTCCGCCAGGATTTCACAAGATAGTCAACTATCACTCGGAAGTCGCTAGTTAAGTAATCTGTCTTTGGAAAAGTTACAGGCAGAATTTTCAGAAGATCAAACCCATGTGTTTTGTTGCTACCGGGATTACCTGTTCTGCACATATGGAAAAGTTATTTAGTGTGAATGAACGAGCTCTGTTGTTTTGATCACAATGTACTTTGAACATACGTGCTGATTTTTGCTCCATCCGTCGCTCATATTGCGTACGTACCGCAGATCAACTTGGTATTGAAGCAGCCGCTGTGCACAATCATTTGTTTCTTAGTCCAAAGTGCATCATTTACTATGTGCGCGAACAAAAAGGGGAATTCCCGGAAAAGTTTGGGGAATTTTGCTCTGCTTATATTACTTGGGGTGCGCGATTTATGTAAACTTTTCATAACAACCAAAAGAGGATTGGTCGTTTTGTTTCGTCCTAGTCGAAGACAGCTGGAATGAAAGAACGGCTGCCCATGACTGATGAACATGGAACTATTTTGAGGAAAAGTTTCCCAATTCAAACGTACAATAACAGATAAAACGTCCGGGCCTTACTTCATCCTACAAGTCTTTGCACCAAATTGGGCACAATTTCTGAACACGACGTAAACACGAGTTTTGAAAGCGGCACCGGGAAAAGTTAAAATTTTAATGCCAGAAGTATACTTTTGAAATAAAAACCATAATTAACACCTCAAGAAACTCAGTTAATCTACCAGACTCACGTCGTGAAAACTTAGGATCAAGTTTTAGATGATTTTAAATTACAAAAATGATCACTTTCTGATGATGCAGTTAGAATTGTTCATAATTCGAGTAATCGCAATAGAGTATTTGAAACTGTGTGAAACTGGAAACATATATTATAACAAGCCGGTCAGTTGGTATCGGAAAATATGACAGGTAGCACATAACATCAAGTATTTGCCAAACGTGTTTCTCCCAAGATCAAACTAAGATTAGGAATGGCCCCATAAAAACTCTTTCGTGTTAAGAATTTTTGACAGCATATTTACGCATTAATATCAAAGTAATTTTTAAAAAAAGAAAACCGGCCTTCATGTTCAGTTATTAAACAACTTGCATTCTTTCATTGTAAAATTTACACTTTTTATACTAACCAGATGTGGTGATGCCGTTGACAGTTGAAGAAAGTTGCCACTGAAAATGGGCTCTAAAATGGTATAAACTAAATGCATCCGCTGGACTTTGTGGTAGTGCAGAATAACGAGTCTGATAAAAGTGGAATGATTCAACAGTGTCGAGTGAAACTAATGCAAAATAATCGCGTAGACTCTGGTCAGGTTCATATGAAATTCTATGTACCAACGAGTGTTCAGCCACTTCTCTAAATCTCTAAAGAATACATCTTAGCAGAAGGCACAAGTACTTGAGGTTTTCATGAGTTCTACGTTCATACACTGAAGACGATCTAACTTTAAAAGCTGCATATAATTAGTAGTGCACCGACCCAAATCATTAGTTGTCTCCTCGTTGAAGAAACCTCGAACAAAGTCTGTCAGGTCTTACTGTTTATTAAAATACTTATGCAGTTGAAGAGTGAGCCACAAATAGTAGATAAATGTTTGGGGTTTTCCTTTCATTACTAACTAGTAATACATCATTTATCTACAGCAACGATTTACGCGGCTTTCCACATGTTTTTCGAATTGAGTAAAATGATCTCATAATATGGTACAAACATTATGTACACCAAACTGCTTACTGTCTGTTTACGCAGTCACTTTACGATACTACACGAATCTTTCACTCAATGTTTAGCTCCATCGTACTATAAACATCGCCTTAACCCCGATTGCGCTTTGACAGGCTTGACCTCTTCACTTATTGCAAACTAGTATTCATTAATATTGTTGTGGTCAACCCGATTATTTTTACACACATTCTGAGTTCAGCTCTTCGGTTACCGTAGTTTATACGATCTCCGTAACTCTTGGTCTGTATCTTCTCGTTTTATTATCACCGATAGCCCAGTGAGTTATGTCTGTCTTTACGTATAAAATTTAATGATTCATATTTGACTGTTACCAACCAACAACCAGCTGTTCGTAGCGAAACACATTCACATGAATGGCTGGAAAAAAGAACATTCATATCTGATAAAATTGTGCAGAGTGCTACTCTGGAGAACACCGTCTGACTTGCATTCTATCAGTTCCCTTTTCAACCTTACTGAGAGAACCAAATAGCTTACAATTATGGAATGCGTTCACCCGCACACAAGCTGATGAACGACGCCAAATATTATTGGCAACCAACCGTTCTACAAATAGGACACATGGTCCACGTGGATGGAACGTTCCATGAATTTCTGGTTGCAGTTGATAACGTGCCTCCTAGTTAGCTAGGGCCTTATCTAGTAGACACCGCTAATCTCTTTTGGGTTCGGAAGCAATTTGTGATGACGCCAGGACAATCTAGATAGTCATATTTTTGTCCTTTCATTCTCCGTGTTCTTTGCTTAGTGGATTCATATTTCATCTTTTAACGTTCGGCGATTATCCACATGTGATCAAAAGACTCGAATTGTTATATCGGAGGACTTAAACAGTACAATCCCTTCAGAAGTTTGAGCAAAACGGTCAGAAAGCGAAAACTGGTAGGTACATGTATTTCGAATTGAGTTACACTTGATCATGTCTGTACTACAATCTAATTGGTAACGGAAAGGGTTCATAATGGGGCATAGTAGACCAAAACACAGTGAGGAAAAAGAAGGTCTATACAGAACTGCTTATTAAAGGTGATCATAACATGTAACAAACAACTCAACGACTACTGAATTCGATTAGACGGACACTTAACGCAGCAGAACTCTGTTTACTAATTCAGAACCAAAAACCACTTGTCCTTTCAATCCAAAGAGATCAACCTGTCGGTGCCACCTTACATTGTGTCTACCAATTTACATGTAATTGCAAAGAAGGTTACATATGCAGAACCGAGAGGTGCTTGATCTCCAGAGTGAAGGAACATTTGCCTAAATAGGTGCAGAACTTTGTATTACAGAAGAACGACAATGTCTTTGAAACACACAAGCAACCAGCATCCGCAGTTGAAAGACACGTCCTGATCACTGGTCACGTTAACGACCCAGTTTGTGCATTCAGAATCCTACTACGTCACTCGATACCAAGATTCTTGCGGTTTGCTGAAGCCGTCGCAATCAATCGACTAAATCCGACCTTGTGTGTTCAGAAACAGTTGCTCGTAAACTTGACCCTTCCTTGGACTTAGTGATCTATCCTAACCCACCGATTGGCTATCCGCACTACACCCCTAACTGTTTGACATCGGAGAATGTCAAACAACTTAAGTCATCCAGCTATTTTACTTCAAAGTTCATGCCAACAGAAAGCGAGCCTTACATTTTTAACATTATACCATAAATAAATATTTGGACACAAAGGTGATTAGTGACGTTCATTTGAATTTCATGACTTTCACTAACAAATATACAACCGAACCAACTTTCACTTAAACGTTTTGCTGCTTGTACAATCACTTTACTCTACATTAACTACCTGAAGAACTCTGACCACTAATTAAATGCCTTGTCCGTAAACACATTAAATTCATTTTTGAAGTTGCACGTACTGCTGATCACTGAAAGCATTAGGTGAAAGTCCTGAGTTCTTAGTATCTCAGTTGACATTAAAAATGTTCTGATAGAGTTTGGAAACGTTGTGCACCATGATCCTCCGTTAATCCAACTAGGTGCTTCAACTGACAACTCAAAGAAATGTTAAAGACGGTGGAAGAAATTATGTTGAATAAGTCTAAATGGTTTGTTAGAAGTTGTGTTGGACGAATTTACTAAAACAGATTATACGTCAATCTGGTTCCAGGATACTATGGTTGACAGTACGTTCCAGCTTCTCAAGTTTAGCTCGTGAACGTGAAAGTTGTATTAAATGTGATGGCTTGTTAGTTGGGTTTGTTCTAATTAATCGCAGTTTTGTTTGTTACACATAAGAAATTGGAATGTTTGAATTGGTTGTTCAGGAGGTACTTTCTAACCTGTGCCATACAAAAGTTTAACATTGATTGCCGGCCTATTTATAGATACGGTTTGAAATACAGTTACCGGCCACTTTATCAAAGAGACAAAAAACGGCAAGTTGTTAGCTTTATTCTGATAAATTTGCATCAACTTAATTGATGCGGTTTAACGAACAATGTCAGGTTGCGTAATGTATCTGGTTATGACAAGAAATTGGCGGGATCTGTTCACAAAATACTAAGTCTTCTAACGGCCAAAACTGAAAATTATGCCAATAGCCCTGGATTTTAGATTGGGCCGTCGTGTTAGTTTCCTGAATCACAAATCTGAAAACAGCAGCGGACTGACAGAAAATATGATCTGCAGCGGGATTCTATCGGTACACTGCGGGATATATTCTAGCATTCTCAACCCAGAAAACAAAAGTTGGAATTACTTGATGGTTCTGCTTTAAATGAGTGGTCCAGGACTCATTGGAGAGAAGAAACACCAAACATTCCGAACGATATCGTTTAATCCGAATTTTAGCCAGCCTTATGTCCGAACCCCGTTCATTTTGGTTCCTGTTTGTATTTTGTGTCCTCGCCCTGATCAGGACTTATAATACCGTCTGTGTGTTTTTGGAGCCGTTGTATTGAACAATGTGTTAGCCTCTCGTTAACCGTGATCAACTTATCTTATCTAAAGGCCCAGTCTCACCCGCCTAACAAAAGGGATCGGATCGATGTAAAGCGTCATGTTAAACGTTTCGTGAGTCGAAAACCAAGATTGAATGTGTGGTGTTAACTTTACAGTTCGAAGTACCTCAGTAAACTGTGAGTAAAACACTCAGTAGGACAATATGCAACTCAACAAGGGATTCATTAATTGACACGTGGCTAGTAAAATCAACACCATTCTTTACAAAGCGCCATCAAACCTAGTGTTTAGACGCGATTTAAAGTCAGAGAAGTTCGAGGGATTTGTACACAATATATTCTCTGCAACTTATGTAGGATAGTAAGCCAGATCGTTATATCTCATAGTTGATGAAACCCACCGTTGCTATACTAGATGGCATCATTTTACTATTCCTGAAATAACACACTTTGTCTCCTATGTTTTAGTTAGCCAACAGTAAACTGAGAAACCATACTTGATGCAATTTATCAAACCGCGCTGACAACTGCAGCCCCTGCCAACTAACATCAAAAGACGTTCTTTATAGAATGTAAATGTTTGACAGCAGGAGACAGGTTATCTACAGAGGTGCTCCAATCGGACTAATTTTGATAGCCACAGAGTTAAAGACGGGCCTGTGAATTGACAACTGGTCAAAATTTTAAACTTGCATGGACCTTTCCGATGGTTTTTGGGAATAAAAGCAATGGACTTGAAAGTGGCTATTACTAAAGCCCACCAGTAATGTACACGCCTGGCTTGAGCAAGTTTCTGAAAAGACGGCCTCAGAATTTTACGAAGGTTTTTGTTCTACCATAAACGTCAACGTAAGCAGTAAGGAGATATTTACCATAGGCCGTTGAGATTCGCTATTCACATCAGATACATGGTTTACGTTTGGACTTGTCTGTTACAACTAACGAAACACCGAATGTTATATCAAGGTTCTTGAACTACTGTTGTGTATTATAGCAGATTTTCCTCTGGAAACGTTTGAAAGCAAAAGTTAGTTAAAATTAGTTACCAGACTCTGAAACTCTGTCGAGAACAGGACCGAATTTGCATCCAAAAATATATTTTTTTGCAAGCCGCACTAACTTTGCCCAGATCTGTTGCGCATCTATGGACTATACTGGTTGGATAACCATTCACTCGAAAGGAGTAAGTGAACATTATGCCTCCCATCATTCATTCGATTAGCAATTTCTAATTTGCAACATTCACTTATTTATTTGATTTAACGATTTTTTAACAAACATCGCAAACTTATTGACATGAAACAAGCAGTTTGCCGTAGAGGGGAAACAGAATGTTACCGACATCATTTCAGAAAATCGGACAGATGATGTGGACATCCCTAACATGTGTGTAACAATGGTTCGATGATTGTAAGCATTAGGAGTGAACTCGTTTTTAGTGATCATACCGTTAATTGTTATAGCTAAAAAGGTCTGATTAATCGAAATTGTTCATCTCAACTAAGGAATTTCTGACAGGTTTGATGTCGACTAAACGAATATAAGTAACCCACAGGGAAAAATTGAAACGGCTGGTAAGATAAACGATCGACAGTCAACAAGATCAAGAAAACGATGTTACTACTAACAGCAGAGTGCCCTAATTATTCTAAGCAACAGGCTGCGCAGCTGATGAAAATGTATACGCTTGTAACAGGTCCGAGACAGAAAACGGCGCAAATGATAGAAAATGTGCATGCTGGATCCTAACGAATTAAATGCAACAAGCCGACTCGTCCGTTTATATGTCTGGGGTAGTAGTCGTTTATTTTGAGAACAGCAAAAGTTTCTGAGAAAGAAACAAGAAATAATATAAAATGTAAAACGATATTTTCTTAATTTGACTGTATGTGCTTCTCAGAGATTATTGATAACGAAAATTGTCACACGCGGTAAATTGCTTCTATGTGTAAAACGAGAAATCCCCATGGGATTTAAACAGAGCTGGTTCGTTCTATAAACCGCTAGTTTAGATAAGTGCTCAGATATGCATACTCATATGTGGGGTGCTTGAAGTAGTCATTTGTTAATTGCAGACAAGCGCAACTGAAACAGAGATCGTAATCATCAACGAAGGTGAAACAAATTAGTTCAACACGGAAGTCATTAGGAATAAAGTTGTTGCAATCCGTGTTTTAACCTAAGAATAGGTATCCACCGTTTAATGCAACGTAAACCACACTAATGAAAACTACTTGTCCAAAGAGTAAGACTTTTTAAAAAACGTAGAAGGAAGCTAAACTGAACTGAAAGTTTCGTGTAGTATCTTCAAGGGGCTACACAGACCAATATAGTGATAGTCCAACTTGCACGAATTTGATTTGTGCTCAAAGGTCGTACCAAACTATTTAAACGCTGCACAAAAGTTATACGAGATTCATCACTGATCCCAAGTGAACAATTTTAGTCAGTACTAACTGTTAACATTTTTTCTTGCCAATCCACTTGTTCCTTAGATCTTAAACCGGAAAGGTTAACGAATTCCAGAAATAGGCTGCAAGTACATCACTCATACAGAGACAGATACGGTTTTGCAGTAATTTTGCCTGTGCTATGCAGAGATCGACCAATACGCTTTTATGGTTTTTATTAAAAAGTCTGTTTTTGTGTTTTACTAACTAAGCCAAAGATGTCAACTGTAGTGTAGTGGCATATGAGCAATTGTATGAAACGAAACTTTGCTATTTCATCTATTCTGTGTAAACCGATAGTTAGACGTGTGTCCAGTATACCGTGCCTTTGATAACTGAGTCCATTTTGTAGTGTCAAATTATATAATTTTCACGGCACACTTTCTCAGATTGAAGACCAAGAAAGCCTCATATTTATATGCAAGCTGTATTTCTCAGTTATGCTATTTTCGTGTCCCGTGCATTGCTGCGTTTTTATGAATGAACTACTTCGTGTAGTTATAATCTAAAGCAAGGCAGTGTCTGGTCGCCGACTAGTGAAGAACCAATCAGGAACCTGTTGCTAATAGTTCATGACAACGGTAGAGACTTACCTGTAAAAATGGTAAATATATGATAAAAAAAGAGAAAGATTTCAGCTGTCACTGATATTTTAGTTTCTCTTTCAATAAACCAAATGTCTGCATTGGCAGAGGACAACAATTAGAAAGTGTGTTGAGACTGAAAGTAAATTACACTTTTCAGCCACCAAATAAAAATGTGTTGCGTCAGAGCAGTGACGACAATACACATTTGGACAAAATAACTGGGTTATTTCAGTGAAGTTATTCAGTAGTTAGTCTGACTACTGTTCACTTAGTGGTTTATAAGAATTTTCATTCCATAAAGTTAGACTCGCGTTCCTTATTAAATTGAGGTGCAAGTTTTGAATTCAGCAATGGTTGTAACTCAGCAGTCAATTAACTTAAGGGATATGGGGTACAATGAAAAATGATTTGCGAAAGATTAAACGCGCTACCTAAAATGTGGCAAACTTAGCATATCCGAAACTTCTTGGCTTTCATTTGCCGTAAAATTAAGAGCAAATGTAAAATCCTCGTAACCAAACTTGTTATCCGGTTGGTGAATGTGACTTACAGAACGAACACATTACAGTCATACCTCTCATTGAGTATCACATTCATTATTTCGATCAAAAACGAATAATTTGGATATGTTGATAACACAGTTAGTGTAAAGTTTATCACGAATACACAATTTATTTATCTTGCAGTAAACTAATCATCGTTTGACTTACAAAAACATACAGCACAATCAATAAAACAATGTTTGACAACAACATTTATAAAGATTGCACTCAGTCGTATTTCGGGTGTAGATTCACGGTCTCTGTTAAACAAAATGTTTAATACATTTTGGTTAGTCGATCATGTTTTTGTTTACCACATGACAACTGTTTTAATTCCTTCTAAAGAAGAAATCTCTAGCCTGATGGCCTTCGGGTACATTCGAATTAATTCAGCTGAAAAAGAATCCAGTAAAATAATAAAAAACATATTTTTTAGTGAAATAATTTCAAGTATTCACATGGGTCATATATTTCTGCACCTAAAAAATATTGTCAACGAATTCCATGTGATTATTTGACTCTATAATAAAACTTCTATTGTTGGGATTAAATCATCCAACTTTATTTAGCGTAATTTATGACAGAGCTACAAAACATTGGATTACTTCATAATATTTTGTGCATATCAACCATTCTACTGATAGCTGAATTAGGGTCATGATATTCAATCAGATTTGGGTATAAACATAGCAAAACACAATGTTTGTCACGTGTAGAAGAACATATTGATATATAGAATTACTTACGTGGATGAGTTTGTTATACAGAAAAAAGAACATCGACATATTTGGCGACTATTTGTTTTTATTGCTCTGAATATTTACCTTTGGTTCATTTTCAACTAATATTCTTAACTAAACTATGCTTTCCCGGAATTTGCTTATCTAATTTATTCGCATATATCATGCCAAAAAGTAGACGGTTTTCTCGTAATACATCTTATAATTTAAAACGGTTTCAGGCCCTTTGGGAGAACAGAACAGACAGCTAACGGCAATCAATTATCGGTTCTTATTTCTGTGTGGCGTCCTCATGGGACGGTAAGATGAAACCATGATTTGATTTCGGTTTAATCGCCACTTTATTCTTCTAGCCAAAGCAGATTATCTCATTATTCGTTTCGCAATACGGTTTGTGCTGAAAAATCTGCTAAATACAAACAAAAAAGATTGTTTGAAAACAAAACGAAGTGTGCTCAATAGAATTCAATAAGTTTGATTCTTAGCCCATTATTATGAACCGTTCAAACACTTCATTGAACGTCATCAAGCTGTGTCCAAAAGTGCAGCCGACTTTCAGTGAGACAAATGTTTTCGATAGTTCTTGATTTAGCTGGTGATTTTTGGCTGGTGAACGTAAATGAACTTAAGTGAATGGTAGTGGCAGGCTTTGAGTAACAAACTGCAAGTAGTTTTGTTCAGTGACGGAAGATGTATATTTGCTCGGATGACGCAGTATAGCAAGAAGTGAAAACGGTTCAAAATCTATTGAAGGAAAATGGTTATTTGGAATAGTACATCCCTTCAGATATGTAGACCAAAATCCCTACATGAGGTAATACCCACAGTTGAAAGAAGCGGTGTTTCTATAACTCCTGTGCATGTGCCGGTCACCCAGACCTATCTTTCCAGCAGTAACCTCAAGAAGTTGATTCACAGCAATGCTGAAGTTAAGACTGAGCCTGAAAGGCAAGTTACCAGTGCACGATCAATCAATTCTGGCATATGTACTATCAAGCTGCTGTTGTACTGCAGAATATGTAGACTGAACGATAAGGCGCTTGTCAAAAAGGATCAAGGAACATCACCTATCTTGGATCGGAACCGGTTGTTGGAAATCTATTACTGGCGCCATTGTTGCACATCTAGCTGATAACAACCGTTACATAGGCGTCACCAAAGCGTTCCAGGTTGTCCACAGAGTTGCCAACACAACCAAAAGCAGCCCGTCAGTGCATTCTATCGATCGACGAATCAACTGCTATCAGGCTACGCAACCTTAACCGGTGCTATTAAAACAAATTTGTTCAGTCTTTGCAAATGCCGTACCACAGACCATTCACATCCAGTCTAACCACACGCGAAAATTTGCCTCTGATCCTGGGACGTAACACACTAAAAGCCCGGCCGGAGCCTAGCCAATTATTGTGTTGGCAGTCTAGTATAAGTCTTTATTGTCATTCTTCAACAGTCACTTCTTGTTTTTCTTACGCTTTGTATTATGATGTTTTGATGAAACCTATGTAGTTATATTGGCCTGAGAGGGAATTATCTGAGACAATTGTTCGTCACATCGTTACCTTAGATGTATACCTGTCAAGGACTGGGAGACCGCGCTGCTTCATTGCAGCCCTCTAATCATTTTATTTGAAACACCTGACTTGTTGCACGCAAGTCTGGATAATTTTTTCGAATAGTGGTTACTTCTGGCAGCTACAGAATACGACATCTGGCCATGTAGCGGCAGAGACAAGATAAATTATGCAAAATGTCACCGCAGTATTTGGATCTGTCAAAATAAGTCAGATTTACCGGGATAGACCAGCTGACGTAGTCTCTCTTCGTACAGCAAATTCAAGTTGCGAATTGTTTGAGAAGTATCAGATAAACGCCTAGTTTGCTAGTTATCTATGTCAGACAACGAATTTTATCAAAAATACCAACGAAGGGATAGTATCAATGGGTGTAATATCTTATCAGTATAAGTATCTTATAGGTAAACATCTTAAAAGTGTACTATCTTAGCGATGGAAAAGCATGATCCTGTTCGAATGAACCACCACAACAGTGCATGCAGTAAAATAGGTCCTGCTGACCGTATGCATTACAAGAAAGGTAATCAACTCGACCATTAAGCCATTTTTGAATGACAATATTAGGTAAGTCCAGTTCTGATCGACAGTTTATACTACTGGCTACATTGATGGAATTCTTCTTCCATAATAAGTCACATATTCAGATGTCTCAGTACGGCCGTCAACATTCCACTTTTGTCCGTCCTCCTAGCTAGGCAGAAAATACAACTTACTTGTCGTCGGTATTAACCAAAATCTTTTAACTAGTCCACATTCTATTTTTGGGTATGCTCATTAGAACATCCGCCGGCATTGGAACTAGCATAAGGCTCACGGCAATGCTGTCTATCTGCTAACAAAATTCATTCTTAAACCAAAATTAACTGTGGCTTTGAAGAACAAAAGCATCTAATCAAGATGGGTGAAGCATGACCTACTCTTAATCTAACGAGTTACCGCGTAATTACACGATATCTGGTTGTTTGATTTACAAGGACAGCCTTAAGCTACACACACCTTTCAGAGATAACATTTAGTTGTATACTGTGAAGAAACCAAAACTTACGTTTATAAACCGGAAACGATTTCTCAAAATGTACGTTGTGACCTTATTGCTGATGAATATTTTGTAACAGACTCATTAGTAAAAAAAAACTGCACAACAGCGTAACCCAAAACATTAAGAGAAATCATGTGGTTTAATGGCCTAGATGGTACAGCAGCTACGTAGTTTGGATATGTTGTTCCAGTCGCTGAATTGACACTAGCCGTAAACAGAATTTTCAACGGTGGACTCATTTCTAAATGTAACAAGCCCCCTTTCAAAAGAATTTCAGAATTACTGCAAAGAACCTTGACAATCTAATAGTTGAAAAGTGGTAATGTTTTTCATAACTCGAGTTAAGAAATTAGGTAATAAGATGCTTGCTTTGTTTGGCGTTTGGATTGCAAACGTTCCGCCACTAAACGAGGAGCTATCATCTAGTATAAAAGTGTAGGAATCTACCAAAATTCATCACGCTCCACATTGGAACACTTACGCACACATGACATCATTTTATTTGGTGATGAAACGTTTGCAATCCAGGTGCCAGGCATGGCAAACATATCAATATCTCATCCACAACCCGAGCTACGAACAACATCGCTACTGTTTCCATCTACCAAAAAACTGCATGGGCATTCAACGGTAGAAGTTGCTCGTTGATTGAAACTCTCTACCTGTGCATGAGCAACTATTCCTTGTGCATGAACGCCTATATGAAAACATTCTCCAATCATGTACTGAGTACAGAACATCGACAATCATCCACAAGCTTGGGTAATAGCAAGACAAAAAGGGAGGCGTGATAGTATGTAGATAACAGGTGTCTACAACCAGCTAGGAAAATAAGAGAACATCGTAACAACCAAAAGAGAATACCTTAAAGGATGAACAGCAGCTACAGAAGTTAGAGACAACGAAAGGACATGGGTCTCAAGAGCTATGGATGGGAAGAGAGTGCCACTTGAAAATCTACCACGATTGACGAAGAAGAATGCCAACCCCGACAATTATAGGTGGATCGAAAACGTATCAGACCGCCCGCTATCCGACGACAAACATATGTATTTGTCAAAGGACTCAGTTTCAATAAGAAGGACGAAACGAACAAAGAATTATTGACCAACTTGTAGCACACAATAAAATTGAACGGCCGGTCAGAAGAGACACAGAAACAAGTACGACAACTCATCGTCCCAGTCATGACACACGACAAACATGCCAATAACCTCATCAAAGGGGAACAAAGAGTATTGAACCACCTCGGAAAGAATGAAACTGTCCTACTGGCCTTGGGAGGTAGGACGACGATCATTATGGACAAAGCAGACCATTTGAAGAAAACAAAACATTTGCTCAACCACTTACCGCCTGCTCAATGATGATCTCACAATAATACTAGTCAGTAAAGTTGAAGAAACTATAAGTTAGACTAGAGGTAAGCAAAACGAAGCAACAGAAAATGCAGCCGGATGATACAAGCACTGTTCAGTTCTATGAACCACTGAAAATACACAGGGATGGTGAACCACTGCGACCAATTGTATCCCTGCCGGCCATACCGACAGGTAATCTGGTCACGGAAATATTCAGGCGCCTACGATATCCCATTTACGAACTAGACCATTCTGTCAGCAATTTTCGGACCTCCGTTGACATTAACTTGGCTACAGAAACAATGCGCAAGCTGTAAGGCGACAAGCCCGAACCAAATACGTCTTTGAACAAATATAACATACTTAAGAAGATCTAGTGGAATACATAATTTTACATTTTGACTAGGAGTAAAGAGCAGTAGTCTGACACAGCGGTAGGTTAGTAGTCAACTAGTCAACGACGACTAAAAACGCTACCTGTGGACGTATTGATTTTTACTCAGAAATTTTTGACAACTGATGGGCAGAAACAGCATAGGAATTGCTTTATGGATGTTAACTCACCAATGTGCTAGTTTGTTGTATGCCGGTTTGTTCACACATAATATCGTTCGTAATGATATACCCATATTATGGATTGTTCGTGAACCTCCCATTGTCGGTGTGTGCAAAAACTTTGGTTTCGGCCATTTATGGTGAATTTCAAAAGTGTATCCATGAGGTACTGCTAATTGGAGTTTCCCTGATATTGGTTTTTCAGTCGAGAAATTATTACTAAAATTGGTATTTAAATTGAAATTAGGTAAATCAGAAAATATCTCATCCATTTTGG
>JTDE01006268.1:0-14439 GCA_014338405.1 Paragonimus skrjabini miyazakii
TAGATCCATCGGAAGTAAATAACTCTAATCGCTTTCGTTGTAGTGATTGGTGCGGAGCGGGTGAAATCTTCGTGTGCAAGACATCTTATCCACTACTACTCGCCTTTCTAAAATAAAATCTCGCCCAATACGTTCGAAAACTTTGTATTGAGAATAACAAAACTACCATCGCTTATTATCAGACGCACAGATGTGTGACAGCTCTCAGAAATAAAATGGCTGATATACCTTTGTCTCATTTACTAAAACATTATGGTGCACTTTCATCTAGAATGGAATGATAAACTAATGACTGTAAGGTACCATATCGCCTGTCTACCAGAATTATTTGTAAAATTTAACAAAACTACTTTCATATCATAAGAAAATGGCGTGAAGCTCAGCAAAGACAAATCAGTTTATATGGAACTTCTGAGTAAATCTATTTTTGATAATGCTTTTTCTCCCCCTCCCCCAACCTATGGGTACACACATAAGTTCGTATGCACACACAAGTTCCCGGTACAGACTGTTGTGATTGCAAAAGACGATTGATCTGCAAAGTTGTTTATTGCACGAACTCCCGTAATGGTTATGTTAAAACATGGAACCAAGAACACGTGCACTCATTTGCACGACTGACGTGCGTCCACATACACTGGATAGCGGTACGTTGTCAATCGCCCTGGTGACTCTTCTCCCATAGCACGTAGACACTAATCCGATAGTCCCTTCTGATTCGTCGTCTTCCGGGCGTTGAGGCTTGCCCTTTTGTTCCCGAGTTTCGATTGTGAGTAGTATACTGCTCACCAACGAAACTGCCTGTTATACACTAACACAGCGTAATGTAATTTGCATTCCCGTATTGATACACCAAACTTTAGAGACAACCTTTCCAGAATTAAGCAAGCGGACAGACACAGACACAGTGTTTGTTTGATGTATTCGAAGTGGTCAGTTATTCATGAATCAAGTGACTTCTCTCGCATACTTAGATGTCAAATCGATTGCACAATTTGAAATCGAGGTTATTTTTTTGCATTCGCATACTCGTATTCAGGTGTTTCGATGCAGACAGCTAATCATATTTCTACATCGTTAACCTGGATTATTTTATTTTTTGCGTGCTCATTTGACTATTTTTGTGAAGCGGACTGTTCTAAAGCAATTCATAAATTTGTGCCTTCACAAATACGTGAAACTGGAGGATATCGTAACCCGAAGACTTTCATAAATGTTTTATTTTCTGATCATTGTCCATAGGATTACATTGTTTCGAACCAAAAACTCCGGATGGAAATGTGGAGTGTTATGTGCATTTCGTTCGGAAAATGGGTTTCGAAGATGGAATCAAAGCATGCAAAAGTTTAGGCGCACGAATTATCACAATCCGCGACGCGGAACACAGCGTAAGTCACATCTCCATCTTACGTGCCCCGATAAAAATGATCGGTTTTGTATACAGAAAAGGATATCTAATTGGGTTGAGTACAGTTTTTACATCAACGCTAAACGAATCGAACCAAAATCAGCATATTTTTTCTATTATATCTATCCACCCAAATACACGTGAGTTGAACACCTTTTTGCCCGAATGAAGTTACCTGTACTGTTATTCAGAAACATCGCTTGTGACACATCGATCCTGGGCCGAGATTGTATGATAGTCCGAACCACTGGACTATGGTGTACAGCACAATGTGAAGAGAAGCATTCCATTGTATGCGAATTCTAGTCAGGAATTTGTGTGACGATTGTGAATCCATCGAAAAATGAAACGCATCATCATATGCTTTATGATACCATTATGCAAAATATAACAAATCTCAAGACAATTCTAGTATCCATGTTGTCACGAGAACAAAAACGTTGTGAATAAGACTTTTTTCCGTGTTTAATCGTCAGGCTAATTGTAACACAATAAATATGAAAACAGTTACCAAGGTGATTCAGAAAATTAGTCAATAAAGTGTATGAACCGTGTTTGCCAGAAGTTACGAAATCATTGGTCCAATTTGTGAGCTTGATTGGTTGTTGGCCAAGGGGGACAGAGTGTCCGGAAGAACTTCTTCTGAACACAGAACTCAGGGTTGAGCAGTCAGATATTAGTAGGCTCAGCAACGGCCAACACTCAGAATTTCACCATTTCTGACCGATATCTTGGCAATCGGTAGGCAATCTGAAAGGCATCTTTCTTACAAACTGACAGATTACAGTCAGTCGGAAGAGCAGCAGTCGCGCTTGAAACCGTTCTAGTCACACCGCTGTTCAACAGTGCAAAATGATGTTCACGTACTCTGTCGAACAATCGCATTGTAGTACGACCAGTGTATGATGCTCTACATTAGCAAACCCATGAGTGTACACTACCGTTGGGTGTAGAATATGGAAGTTTGTATTTGAGTTGTGACATGATGGCGGGTGTTGAACGGAAAGTGATGCAGAGTTCAGCAGCAAGGTAGGTTGTTCTGATTGACTTTTTGAGTTTTCTCGCGATAAATTCCGTCATGGGGTCTATTGAATTGTCGCCTTGGTTACGCGCTCACTTGCTTGATACAAAATAGAAAAATGGAAAGAGACGCGGCAACAACGTTTATTGAAAGGGCGAGACAAAATGAGACCATAGAAGCTCTAAATTTATAGGACGAAACGATTGCCATACATGTCAGTGAGACACAAAGCGAATCAAATGAAACAGTCATATATAGCAGTCAGAGTGTCAGAGCAAATTACGTTACAGGGGGCATCAAAAATTCAGCGCGAGAAAACAGTCCAGATAGCGTACAGGCGTTCGACTGCACGCCTGCAATCTGATTAGCTGAATGGAATTATACAACCACCTACGATCATGTCATCCGAGCCGGGCCCACCGATTGATGTGGCGTGATGTATCCTGGCTGTCTCTTTAGGATATGCACCTCCTAACAGGGTCGCGTTTGAAAGGTTGACCAATAAATGCAGATTTCTTACCCACAGAAAGATATTCAATTTTCAACTCTACTACTTTCATTGTTTTTTGAATAAAACATATTGGGCGGCCATTTTGCTTGAAAACTTCTTGTATAAAATCTAGCTCAGTCTGTAAAATGTCAGGGGTGAAGATTTTTAACGCCTCACCAATCAGACAGCGTATGAGGTTTCGATTTTGGGTTAACGGAATGAAAATGTCAGAGTAAGTATATTGACCCATGTTGCCTTGAAGATAGATCTTGCCTAGTAGACAGTTGACGTTTTGAATGGATTATCTGTGAATATATCGTGATCGTTACATAAAGTAACACACATCGTAGTAATCATCATCATCGTGGACAGCAACACACACTGACTTAAATGCCATACAACCACGAAGGAAAAAGAAAACCCAATAGAGGAAGACAGAAGAGAAAAAGAGAGGGAAGGGTAGGGGACCTAACTACTAAAAATAGCCACATCTATATTCAGGCATACAACATCAAGACGCCTACACCTTGCAAACAAACAACCGAGCTGCAAGTGAGGGTAAGGCATCCTCAGCAAGAGAGCATCCATACGGTTTTCACTGCCTCGCATCATTATGCGCACTCACTTCACAGACAACTCTACCAAACAACGACAACATTCACGTTACTGAGCTCGGTTAGCCGCAATCTCACCTAACGTCTCAAGCCACCGATTCTCTGAGTCGCGGGGGCCTCAGCCTGGGTAGAAAGCACTAGACGCTCATGATTATTGTAGATAGGAAACTCCAATTATACTGTTCTGTGCTCCGAAATGAAGTGAACCAAACTATGACGTAACTGTTAGGTGTACTAGTTTACAGAACATCACGCATGTCTGTACGTATACTTCACGTTCGTTCATTAATTCATGACCTCCATCAACCTGATCAGGGGTACCAGTCGTCACCGTTCACCATACCGATGAGTCCGATCACGTCCTTGTGAACTTTATCCATATGCTGCGTTCGGGACAGCAAATCAGAAACATAGTCCTCTGTTCCAGCTACATGGCGAATTGCGAGGTCGCACTTCCGTAATCGCAACGCCCAACGCACACCAGCCAACCTCGAAGGTCCTTCGTCGATTTAAACCACTCCAACAGTTTGTGGTCAGTCTCCACATGGAAACGTCGGCCGAGCAAATAAGGCCTCCATTTTTCCAACGCCCACACGATCGCCAAATACTCCTTCTCTGTAGTTGAGTAGTTTCGTTCAGCAGGAGTTATTACCCAACTGACATATTCCACAACACCACCTTCCTGCTTCACTACAGCTCCGATTCCCACATCGCTCGCATCCGTTGCGACAACAAAGCTCTGTCCAGTCACTGCCAAACTCAGAGTCAGCTGTTCATCCTTCATCAATTGTTGGATCTCAACGAACGCTTGATTGGCCTTATCTGTCCACCGAAATCGAAAATTCTTCTTCAGAATTTCGTACAACGGGCTGGCCAGCTCATTGAAGTTCCAGATGAAGCGGCTATAGAACCCGACGCGGCTGAGAAACTGTCGCAACATCCTCTTCGATGTTGGCACCGCAATGACCTTGATCGTAAGCAGTTTCTCAGGAATTAGTTGGACCTCACCCTGACCGATCTTGTGACCGAGTAGTATTACCGTTCGTTTCGCCAGTTGACACTTTGAACTGTGGATTCGTAGGCCGGCTTGTTCAACCTTCCGCAGCACAGCTGAAACGTGTCCGCTATGCTCCGCCTCATTCGCGCTGTAGTTGACTATATCGTCTCCATAGACAACAGTATTTTTCAGTCTCTCCAGCACCTTCAATATCAGTCGACTGAACGTGAACGGGGCGCCTAACAGTCCGAACAGCATACGTTTGAAGAGGTATCTCTTTACTCCCATTGTGAATGCTGTCTTATCTCCGTACGATTGCTTGATTGGAACCTGCCAATATCCAGACCGCAGGTCTAACACTGTAAATATCTTGGCGTTCTGTAGCTTGCCAAAAATTTCTGCCACGGCTGGGACTGCTGCGACTTTGTTGACTGTAATCTGGTTGAGTCTTCTGAAGTCGACACAAAATCGAACTTTCCCATTGGGCTTCCTCACCAATAAGATGGGTGAATTGAACGTATTATCAGACTCCTCAATGATTTCTTCTCTCAGCATGTCTTTCACTTGTCGCTCGATTTCCGGTTGCAGGTGTGTTGGAATTCTTCTGGACATGAATGGTCGAAATCGCTTTTGCTCGATGTGGAGTTCATGTTCAATTGAATCAATCTAGTCGTATGGGTCCTGATCCGTGGTGAACAACTTTCGGAATTTGCGTATTACTTCATCCGGTAACCGGCTATCACAGGTTGGTATTGTAACATACAACCCGGAAGTTTCTACTCTGGTTGTCCGTTACACTCGTGGACTAAATTTAGAGCGACGTGAAGACACCGGGGAACAGCGTTCTTCTGAATTAGGTGTCTCACAAGCAATCATGTAAAACGAAACAACACAAACAAGCATGAGCCGAAGGTCCAGTAAGCTATGCACACGATTCACACGAATGAAAACTAAAACGGTGTCAACGACACAGCAGCCTGTTACAGCCCTGTTACATAATTGAAATTCAGCCCTTGCGCGCTTGCTGGTTTCGACCGCACATTACAGTAACGTTCTGGGTGCATTCACTTCCATTTGTCTGAGCTCGGGTTTGCGCTTTCTCACTAGTGGGACCACCTCATAGATCGTTACGAGTTTATAATCTTTCAATTTAATCATGGCTTCAACACGGTCTAGAAAATCCGCTCCCAGTCTAGTCTGAAGTGCGTCGGGAGGAGTGATAAAAAGTTGTTTGTCTACGCGACTATCAATCTGAAAATCATATTCTACCAGACCATTAACTTTAAGAGTAAACCTACGCATTGTTCAAACGACTATCGCATACGGCTGAAAAATCTTTCCTGCCCTTGGCCCAGTCAATGAAATCGTACCTCCTGCGTGGCGACCCACTCCAGCTTGCCTTGCCTTTGAGCAGCATTCGCATGGCTGCCAGCTTCGCCCGGTCTGCCTTGACCCCGACCGTCCCCGCCTTGTTCTCGAAGTCCCCCCTGAAACTTCGGATGTCCCCATCCTCGAACGGCTGTGACCACGGGATTTTCATCCTTCAATCTTGATAAAGGTACCAGTTGTTGTGAGGCAAGAACACGAATGGCACAAAGATTGTTTATTCAGAAAAACAATACGTGAGTTATGCGCTTCAGCATGACAGCAAACAAACACACTCATTTGCTTACAACGTTGTTCCCAGGCCGTCACGCTTGCCACAGACGCCGATTCTCAATTCCTGTATGTGCCGAAAACCATCTCACGCCAAGCTGCACTCTAGTGCTTCTTCTTGTGTTTTTCCCGCAATCACTTCAACGTCCCAATCCATGTTCTTATCTCACTAATGAATAATAACAGTGTGAATAGTAAAGTGCAATCGCCCGTCCTCACTATAACGGTGCATAGATTGACTCGCCGCAAACTGTACAAAACATTAGAGCAATCGAGTCAATAATACTGAGAGCGTGTTTACGTGGCTTTACTTAGAATATCCTACTTCTGTTTTTAACTAACAGAAATTGTGAATGTTATTATAGGGTGTGTTCAAGAGAGTCATACTAACAATATTTAACCAATGCCCTGTCTGACTCACACATTCAAGCTCAGTGTAATTCATTAAACGTAACAGTTTGGGAAGGGATTCTGGGAGGTGGCTCGAACAGGCATCACCTTATCATGAATCTGTTATATGCGTGTCACGGCTACCCGTGTCCCACATACACGTGCTAAGACTGAAGCCGCGTTCTGATCGGTAGTGCCTTCATTGACTAACGGCGCACT
The DNA here is from genome assembly GCA_014338405.1 of Paragonimus skrjabini miyazakii. Taxonomy (NCBI): domain Eukaryota; kingdom Metazoa; phylum Platyhelminthes; class Trematoda; order Plagiorchiida; family Troglotrematidae; genus Paragonimus; species Paragonimus skrjabini miyazakii. The sequence goes on from JTDE01006268.1 coordinate 6,796, forward strand.
CATCCACGCACTTAAAGATGACACAGCCGCATGTGAACGTCCGAATATAGAATGTACTTTTCCTGAGTTACGTGTTCTCTCTGCCGCTGTTATGGTCTTTATGAGTTAACGTAGATGGCATCCAAATAGGAACATAACAGCAAACATAACATCACGAACAGAATTAGGAAATTATCCCATCGTGAAGTGAACTTCTTATCATAACATCTGCATGTAAGATCCCTGCACCGATTTGTTCTTCCGTATGTGACGTTCAGACAGTCAAGGTCATCAACATCATCACCATAACAGCCATGAGCCTGACCAGAGGGTACTGTGGCTCGGACCGCCGCTCACCTCAACAGTGACGTGGAATATCCTAAAAGAAAACGTTGCTAAGAAGTCCGAAAATTGTTAAAAGAAGACTAAGCAGAGGAACTAGAAATAGCATGGATGCTGGTGCGCCATTGACTGCGACACATCGCCATCTCGGGTAGTGTCTCTAATTAGTGGTTTGAGTGATCACGAGGACCCCATCCAGGTAGGCGACACCTAAACACTTTGCTCAGTGGAGCAGTCAAGGTCTTTATATTTCGTGACCACGTTGTTGCTCGACCACTACGCGGTTTTATCTAACTGTTAGTGGTCTCGGTATATAATGCCCGGTACGATAAACGATCAGATTGCATACGGAGTACGTGACCTAACCATCGCAAGCTGTGCACCGTGATTAGTTGACCAATTGATCGTGCATCCCGAGCGTTCCGGAATACGCGCCGGCGAACGGCCACATTGCTAACGTGATCAGTCCACTTAATATAGGCTAATTGGCGGAGACAACTATGGTCAAACACAGCAAGCCTGTTGAGGTCTTCCTTTCGGTCAGGCCACGTTCGACCACTTGAATGCTATTTGTTGGTTATTCTTGCACTCACTAAGTGCCGATGGAACTTAGTTAGAATGCTATGGCAAACCAATCCCGTTTGACGTTGCGTTTCACGTCCATGTGATAGCAAATCATATAGGCATCGTGAGATAAATTACTAGTGTTGTAATCCAAGAACGCGGATGGCACAAGGGTTGTTTATTCGACAAAGCAACACATGGGTTAAGCGTTTAAACAAGACCAGAAACAAAACCACTCATTTGCACGCGGTATTCCGCCCCAGACCGCCTCGGATGCCGCAGACGTCAATGCTCAGTTCCTTTAAGTAGCAGGGACCAGTATGGGCGATGCTGCACTCTGATGTTCCTTCCAGCATTTTTCCTGCGGCTTGTACGATGTCAAAATATATGCTCCAGTCCTACTACTGGATAGTCGTGGTATGAGTAGTACATTACGATCGCTCATCTTCACTGCACTAGTTGCACGGTCTCTGAAACTGACACTACTGCGACTTCAAAACTTTCAATAGAAATTGTCTCTGAAGCGGCACAGAAAAACAAAATCGCAAAAGCACTGCAACTCGTTTACATCTCCCATCTCATCCTGTCCCATGCCAGCAAAGAAAAATAAACACGTTCCAAGTATTTCAAACTAAACGCCACCCACACCTAATCGCAGCTTTTGCATTCAAATGAGCCTTTCGGTTGGCTCATTTCGAAAGTAAGAACTACACCCCCCAGTTTCGCTCTTAAAACAGCACCTCAGTAGTGCATGCCATCGATCGGACCGAAATTTGCACTCCGGCCCTAGTGCTTGCGAAAGCAGCGTGTTAACCATAGATACGTTCTAACCAGACTAGTTTCACTGTGATGTTCACAGTCATAAAACTCACGACTGAAAATTCTCTGCTGCCAACTTCAAGTGTCGTGACTGCAGAGGTCCAGGTAATTTGACAAATCTGTCGACTGCATTCTGCACGTGTCTTAACGTACAATAGTTCTGCTGAGACTTCAAAATATTCAGACCAACAAGCCGTAGACGCGGTCCTGTTTTGCAATACGAAAGTTCCTGTACCTTCGTTACATGTAGCTGAGACCTGTATGCCTTCTTTAAACGTGTGTTTTGCCAAGCAGAGATCAGCATCTTACTTTGAATGAAGCTACATACGGAGCAACCGATCACTATCAAAGTCTTTAATGAGTGATCTTTGAACCACTTATCTAACCATCCTTCTGCTTATAAATTCGGAAGCTACTCCAAAACATCAGCACACATGCGTGCAGTCATTGCGACAGACCTGAAGGTCGAAAGTTCCCTTCGACATCTGTGACAGTGTACAACAAGCACAAACGACTCCCCGAGCATAATACTTTACAACGCACCTCATTCAGCGGATGATCATACTTACCACTAAAAAAAATTGGTTTCCGAATTGGTTTGCAATTCGGGGACGCTAAAGTGAAAATCATTAAGCAAACAGATTGAGTTAACCAAATACCACTTGTTACCAAAATATCGGGCAGGTTACCTGTGTCCATTGTGCCCAACTGTTTGAACGCAACAATACGACCAGACGGACCTTCACAGCTAAACACTAACGGAAACCGAGAGACAACAGACTCAGATAGAAAAACAAAACCCGCACGGGTGCATGTCATGGGACGTTTCAACGAGTATACTCTTGTTATATCATAAACCGCACGATTCTGGTGTCGATAAGATGCTTTACTTTAGACTATGAAGTTTGCAGTAAGTGTCGATCCGCTTGCAAAAATACAATGCTGATGTGGTCCAATTGTAGTGGACTATCAGACCGGAGATGCGAGTATTCCAACTCTCGGCAAAATACCTCAACGCAGGGGGAGGTGTGTTCAAAAACCTACGGCCAGCGATCGAGGACAGCATGGGCGACCGGATTAGTCATTGCTCGACTGGATCGGACCAATGGGTGAGACATGGCAGGTAAAGTGGGATGGACGACCAGATCACAGGCTCGATTACTTCAACACTCGCAGAAATATCTCGACATTATTGCAGAATACGGTCAAAGCCCACAGTGAATAGATTGCGGACAACCCGAGGAACTGGACGAGCCATCGTTCAACGAGATCGGACCAACGGACGAGGAGTGGCAAGCAGAAAACCCCAGGATAGAAGGCGCCGATCACACACATAAACCGGGCAGGAGTGCACACGACACGTGAGCAGAAATCTGGGGGTGTTCTCGACCGGAATTGTGATTCAAAATCGCAAGCGCGCGTGTAGCGTGGTAACTAGCGTGTTGGACAATAAAGATTGTGCTTTATTAGACGCTATTTCGCTACACAATGACCTGCAATGCACGTGTTAATTGTGGATACAGTGTCTCATGTGAATCTGTCACAAACGGAAAGAAACTAACAGCAGCTGGTGGAAGTTGATGTGGTACAGTTATAATCAATGACCGTCCGACAGATACTTAGTAACATATGGCGGATAACCTAACTTATACGTTACCCCAAGGATTGACTGTAAGCCGATGGTTTGAAGAAAGAAAAGGATTACCGTCAGAATTGAAGCCATTTGTTGGTTTTCATACGAATGAGCTGTTTATAATGGTCTGATCTTCAAAGGAGACAGCATTCTTACTCTGAAATGCCTTCATCTATAAGTGTTGGACGACATCCATCATGCTTAGTTAGCAACCAACAATTGCAACAGCAGAGCGGGGTCACACTATTTCGGACAGGTATGAAGAGTCTGTAGGGAGATAACCCTATACAAAGGTATAAACATCAATTGACAGTTCAAAATGCAGTCACTATAGTTAATCCCGATCTATGCACAACAGGAGCACCATGGAGACTAGATGCGCGCACCAAAAGTGTATTGCTAAGTAGAATCAATTCAAATAAGTAGTGTTCATTTTTGTACAAGGAAACGTGGTGTAGATTGTATATAAAGATAAAGCGAACTATGAAAATTTGTACAGCACCCTATACGTCAAATTCGCAGTTGCATATGGAATTGCGTCATATACGGAAAGCACGAAGCAGGATTCTACCATTACAGACGCAATACTCAGTAGACGTTAGTGGAAGTTTGCAACAGACTTAGTCGAACTGAAACGAAAGAGCTATTTCGGGTGGTGCTGTCGACTGATGACCTACAGGGAGCACCGTCATACTTCATGATCAGCTGATGAAAAATGGATCTTGCACGAGACTGCACACTAGAATGTAATCTCAGACGATGTCCTGTGATCTAACCAACTTGGCATTCTGACGAATAGAAAGTGAACAGGAATTTAAATTGCAATTGATTAGTTCACATCAGAGCCACTCACATTGAAAGCCCGGGCAGCCATAGAAGAAACCAATGAGATTTTGACCAAGTCAAAACAAAGGTAGTTTGATATTTCACGTCACTGAAAAAACGAAACCGCCAACAGCAGACACCACCCAGACCTGTGTTTGGAGGTAGGTCAGCCCCAGAACAATAACTCTGATATACACAGTGGACGGTTTCCCATGTCCATTTAAGAGAAGAACCAAGATAACGGCCGATGTTGGTAGACAATAGTGCCGGAACTCAAAACTGGAGACAACTTAGTTCGAAGAACCAATTAGATGAAGGGGATTAAAAGCAATGAGGCACATCAAGATCTAAATGATCAACACGATCAAGTTGAAACCAAGCTTACGAAAATAAGATATTGTGGCAAATGTTACGGAAGTTATAGTCTACAAAAATCGGTTTTGAAAGGCTGTTCTGTCTCGGTTGCATTGGCGAATCGACGGACCATCGACCGTGTCCAACAGACATCGGCCCAATCACCTGCGTGTCCATTATTCAGGTCACTGAGTGGCACGACTTCGCATGTGCACAGTTAGTAAATGGAAGCAATCAAGCGGCCGACGCCATTCGCTTTCCGTAATAAATGCTCACGCTATAAAACTACGAGCCGGAAACTTAATCGGTCTTTTTGATTTCAACATGGGGGGAGGTTACAGTACAGAATTCTTCGAAGATATGTGGACAGATAAAACGACGGTATATCGCGGACATTATCAACATTCATTGTAATGATCAGCTTCGCGAGGGATGAATCAATTCCATACTTGTAAAGAACAATGAAAACAATGTCGTTTTCGGGGCTAAGTTACACTGTGTGCGTTCTTTTTGTCCAATCTAATGCAGCACAAGATGAAGCTTGACGACAGACAAGTTAGGTTGAACGAAAATCGATAACCCAAAGAAGCACTGGTCGTATGAGCGAACGCACGTACGTAACATTTTAGCGGAGTGAGAACGGAAGTTATGTACGCATCCTGACCCACATCAACTGAGTAATGCCATATGCATTCGCCCAACTTTGTGCAGGAGTGTGCTGGTTACACTTCCGCCAGATTTAAATCCAGATACGCACTTATGGACTGTTTCGGATGCACCAATTCCATATTCATTGAAAAAGTTGCGAAGCAGCTGTTTGTTGTGTAAAAGGAGTTACTGTGTTGCATAACATACAGCTTCGTTTGTGAGTAGTATACGTGAAAACCAAAGAGCAGCTCTCAACGCTAAGAAAATCATGAACTGGAAGCGACTGTTGAAACAGTGCACATACGCTATACGCGACGTGCCATCAAACAAAATGTTGTTACACTACTGCAAAAGATAAGAATGCAACGCGGCCGTACAAAATAGTGTTTACGTTCGTTGTTCTATGTTTTCATGTCTTGTAATGGAGGTCTTGAAATAAACAACTCCCCATGCCAGACGGTTTTTGCGGTCATAACAATTGCAAGTTTTAGTTAAACAGCTCAAAAAATAATGTGAAGAGGAACACAGAATCAGTTCTAAAAGGTTGTGAAAGTGCATTGAATTTGGGGACTGATATGTGCTAATCGTCGGTGGTCGTTCCATCAAACTCGAAGCTCAAGAATGACAAATAATCGATGGTGTATGACATGAATGATGCTGTCATTCACAAATACCTCATACAGTGACCATTAGGTTGTACAACAGAGTAACACTGATTCATGTAGAAGTTAACCCTTCGTTTTGGTAACTTAAAAGAAATTCCTCAATCTGATACAAGACTGAAATGAACCTACTACGTGAATCTCCCAGCTCGGGAGGAAAGTTAAAAAAGATGCTTCTTTGTTGGACGGTCAGATTATAAATAAGGCGCATTTCTTCGTGTGTCAGCTTACGACATTGTAGCTACTTTTATTGGCATGTTATTTCTGACTACGATTTGACCATTAATCACTTTGTAACCCGTTTACATCTCGTTATCATGGATGAGCATCAATCAGTTCGGACTGCCATTTTCCACGGCCACGAGGGCTCAAGGTGATACTTACAATATTTAAAGATGCACACCCTCCAACCGAAATTCAATGTTCGGATTAGCCCATGTTTGATAGAGACAGTCTGAATAGAAGTTTAACCAGCAACCCTTAGCGTTACTAACCGAAACCCTTATCAACTCTGATACCAGTTACATGGGCATCATTTGTGACAAAGATATGTTTCTTTTCGAGCTCTCGTGACCGTAGCCAGCGGAAACTGTCTATCTGAAATGAACTGCTGCAATCCATCATAACGGGGTTTAACGCAGTTTTGCACCATTTGAATATAAACCCCCGAGTCTAAGACGGTGTCACTGTGTTGTGTGACATACGCATTCTTTTATGGATAGTATATCACGTATGCTAGGGAATTAAAGGGCAAATCTCAACGCCCGGAAGACACAAGAGTGTAGTATGCCATGGTATAGTTCTGGCTACGCAAAAGAGCTGAGCATTGAAGTCTGTGGCAACCGTGACATTCTCGGCACATGACCGTACGTAGATGAATGTTTTTGTTTGTTGTCATGTTTGAACGCATAATACACTTGTTGTTTTCCTGAATAAATGACCCTTGTGTCGTCCGTGTTCTTGGCTCACAACAATTGGTGCTGTGACCAGGATTAGAAGATGGAAGTCCCATGGCCACAGCCGTTCGAGAATGGGGACGTCCGGAGCTTCCTGGATGAGTTCGAGGATGTGGCGGAGATGGTAGGAATCAAGACCGAGCGGGCGAAGCTAGCGGCCCTAAGGATGTTGCTCAAGGGCAGGACGAAAGCAGTGCGGCAGTTCAAGGGCGTCCGACTTGGATCAGGAGGTGACGCTCTGGTTTGTGCCGTGTCGCTGCGGCAGCATTGTCAAGAGCCCTGCCACACTTGAACCAGGACTCAGAACAGCGCAGGACGATGGACCAGTTCTTGGACGGAATGTCACCAGCGGTACGGGATCAGCTCAGGGTGGCTTTCATCGCACATCCGATGACGTTGGAACAGCTGACTGAGGCGGCTCGACTATTACTGGCAGAAAACTCCCCGACAGTTTGCGAGTTGAAGACAGGTGAACCAAGTGAACTGGATGACCTGCGATCCACAGTGGAAAAGTTGACTCAAGAAGTGGCCGCTTTGAAGATGAGGAGGGAACAGAACTGTGGCGACGTCTGTTACAGATGCGGAAGACGTGGACACTGGTCAAGATTCTGCCCGTGCAACGAGAAAATTTCTTATGTAACTAAACGTTTCAATGATTTAGTTTTGTCTGGGAAGGGTGATCCGACAATAGGGACAGTTGATAAGACGGTAGTTCAGGCTAGAATAGAAATCAATGGCAGCTCGGAGTACTGTTTGATTGACACTGAGGCTGAGATTTCATTGACTGGACCGAGGCCGAAATAAACTGTTCAGCCGTGTGTGATGGTCGTTCGCCCAGTCGGTGGGTTTACACTCAGAGTTA
>JTDE01006268.1:17914-35794 GCA_014338405.1 Paragonimus skrjabini miyazakii
GACAGCAGCCAAAATGGGATTGGAGCAGTTCTGATGCAGAACGGCCAGCCGATTGATTTCCGAAGTCGAACTATGAGTAGTGCCGAGACCCGATACGCACAAATCGAAAATGAATTGCTGGCGGTAGTTTTTACTATGGAAAAATTCAACGATTACACATTTGGGAGAAGAACTATCGTCCAAACCGACCATAAACCATTGACAACTATCGTAAAATAAGCCTCTGGACAAGGCGCCACGCTGTTTGCAGGCAATGTTGATACGCCTACAGAAGTACAATTTCGAGATCGGATACACTCCGGACAAGAACATGGTACTGGCGGATAAACTATCGCGAGCCCCACTGGCAACGGAAGAAGAAAACTGCACCGGATATGAACAAGTACACCTAACGCTCGCGGAATCAGACTCGCGGTTACCACGAATAAGGCAGACGTTTGCCGATGACGAAGAGATAGAGAAACTCGAAGAGCAAATCAGAAACGGCTGGCCCGACAACGCACGACAAGTGAGTGAAATCATTCGTCTTTATTTCAAGGTCCGGGATGAGTTGACCACAGAAAACGGTCTTGTTTTCCGTGGAGAACGTTTAGTTATTCCCCGAGCTGTCAGAAAACTCACTATGCAAGAAATACACCGTTCGCACCTCGGTATGTGTAGTTGTACGAGACGCGCTAAGGATACCGTTTACTGGCCAGGCATGACTAGTCATATCAAGGACTTTGTTTCAACCTGTATAGTCTACAAGCAGTACGGGACTCGACAGCCAAAGGAACCCATGGTGTGCCGCTCAGTCCCCAAGCGACCTTGGCAACACGTAGAGGTTGATCTATTCTCGCATGCAGACAATTCATATCTACTTTTGGTGGACTATTTCGGCGATTTTTTTGAAATTGAGAAGTTAAATGCTACATCAGCCGACGAGATAATCGGCAGGTTGTAAGCCCAATTCGCAAGATATGCCATTCCAGAGTGTTTGAGATCAGATGGTGGTCCACAGTTTTCAGCACAAAAGTTTGCGGAGTTTGCCGAAAAATGGCGGTTTAAACACGAAGTCTCCAGTCCACACCACAGCCAGTCTAATGGTAAAGCGGAATCTGCTGTGAAGGAGGCGAAGAAAATAATGAAGAAATGCTTAACAGCCAAAGAAGACGCCTATCTGGCACTGCTAGAACACAGAAACACTCCGTCAGCAGATATAGATTTGAGTCCGGCTCAACGGCTCATGGGAAGAAGAACGAGAACTTGAATACCAATTGTTGAAGATCGTCTAGCCCTACAAACTATCACGTGGGACACCGTAAGAAAACGTTTGAGACAACGAATGGAACGAGAAAGACAAGTGTATAACAAAGGATCTCATGAGCTGCCAAGATTGGACGAAGGGGATACTGATTGGATTCAGCCGTTTGGTATGGGCTCTGACAGATGGGCCCAAGGGATTGTGGAAGGACAAGACGGTGAGCGTTCTTATGTGGTACGCACAAGTCGCGGAACATTAAGGAGAAACAGAGTGCACCTACGGAAGCAGGAAACTACGAACACAAGTTCCGGAACAGCTGAATCCAGTTCTACTGAAGAGAACGAGTTCGTTCTACGAAACCGGAGAATACCAAAGATTCTTTAAAAAGGGAAGGATGTGGTGGAGTGCAGCCAATAGTGTACGCCATATCTGCATTGGCCAATCAGATTGTTCGACATTGACCTATATCTATGGTATCCATAACAGACTAGATGAGATGTTGTGTGTGGTGTAGTGATAACACATCTTGCTCTGAACCTGACTTGTTCTACAGAGTATTAGCTCCTGCTGAAAGAAACTACTCAATTACAGAGAAGGAGTGTTTGGCGATCGTGTGGGCATTGGAAAAATGGAGGCTTTATTTGCTCGGCCGACGTTTCCATGTGGAGACAGATCACAAGCCGTTGGAGTGGATTAAATCGGCCAAGGATCCTCGAGGAAACTGGCTCGTTGGGCATTGCGATAGCAGGAGTACGACTTCACAATTTGCCATGCAGCTGGAACAGAGAACTATTTTTCTGATTTGCCGTCCCGAACGCAGCACATGGATGAAGTTCACAAGGATGCGATCGGAGTCAACAGTATTGAACTGGAAGTTATAGGCAGCGCAGAGGGCGGACCCGACAATCCGAATGGTGATTGATCAACTTCTATCGGGAGAACAACAACCAGGGAGAGAGGAAATTCCGGAGGTGACATCCTTCAGAACGCACTGGTCGGAATTGCGGTTGAATAGTGCGGGAATTTTAATGCGCTGACTGCGGGATGGAATAAGCGTGCCTGTTATACCGACGGGGTTGAGAGAGACAATTGTGAAGGAATGTCATCGAACTTATGAAATGTTGAGACGAAGGGCATACTGGCCGGGAATGGAGAAGGACGTTAACAATTATTTACTGGCGTGTCAGCAATCTCAGCTGCTGAAGAGCTCCAACTACCCCAGTCAATATCCTACACAACCAATTCCGGTCAGTGAGATTGGAGAATTATGGTCGCTGGATGTAATGGGTCCCTTCCCAGTAACCACATCCGGCAATCAGTACATCATAGTAATGACAGAGCATTTCACAAGATGGATCGAAGCAGTCGCTATACCCGATCTGCGTGCAAGCACTGTGTGCAGGACGGTAATGGAACATATCGTGGCAGATCATGGAATACCGCGGAACATATTGACTGATCAAGGCCCTTGCTTCGAAAGTGAAGAGTTTCGGAACTGCTTGGAGCGTTTGGGAATCAGGAAAATTCGCACAACGCCATACCATCCTCAATCGAATGGACTGACGGAACGAACCAATCGCACAATCAAGGAATGGTTGGCGGCAAACGGAGGGAGCTGGGAGGAAACACTACCACTGATTCTGTTAGCCCAGCGCTGTTCGCCTCAAGGAACAACGAAGAAATCCCCGTTCGAGCTAATGTACGTGCGCGTGCCATGTCTGCCAGTCGATCAGGAGATTGGTTTATAGTGAAATTGACGGATGAGCGTGGGCGAATTAGCGGGAGCTCGGAGATCGGCCAACCAAAACTTGGCGGTATGCTATGGAATAGTTCCGGCTACGCAAAGGAGCTGAGCATTAGTGTCTGTGGCAGCCGGACCCTTCTGGGACGATTGTCATATGCAGATGGGTGTTTTTGTTTGTTGTCATGTTTGGACGCATAATACACCTGTTGTTTTCCTGTATAAATGACCCCTGCTCCATCCGCGTTCTTGGTTCACAACTCCGGTACTGTTTTGCTGTGAAATGTTAGTACATACGTATTCCCCATGTAGATTGTTTCTTCAGGTGGCCATGAATTTAGCGGAATCTTCTCAAGTCATTCGTTGCTTCATATCAGTATAATGTGTTCAGAAGTTCAAACAGTTTGGATGATCCCATCATCTCATTCGTAATACTTTCTCTTGCAGCAATCACTAACTAGGTGGCCTCCGTTCACGAAACAGCCTGCCGTGGTGACCACAGCCAAATGACGCATGCGCATAAACATGAGACAAGTGTGTTACGCTGCATCATTTTCAGTTCCTCTTACACACCTCGCCTCTAGTGTAAACCAGACGGAAGATGACCAAGAAGCGTGTAATTGAACGCGTTCATAGCTCAACCAATATACGTTAGGAAGCCCAACTGGTATGCACTAGTATAAAAATAGAACCATTAACCTAGTGAGACTGCGATAAGATGACTCAAACTAGGAATAAAGATATGGAAATTGTATGACGGGTGGAATTATAATACAGAAGTATATACTCAGAAAGCAATATGTAGTGAAAGACAAACAAAGACTGAGAACCAGACCAACTATTCATCACACAATGAATACCATGAAAAATGAAGAAAAGAAAAGGTTGCTGAATAGTAATGGGATAATTGACTAATTTCAAGTAGAAAATCACTCATAATTGGTCGCAGCCTTCGGGTTTAGATAGACTTTTTTCGGAAGAGGACTACTGAACAGTCTATCTTAATGCGGAAACTATGATCAAATGTGAGTGGCGTTCAGCCCAAAGAAAACTAAAGGGTGACATTCCAGAATGCACTACAACACGTACACGCTCGTACTTGAAGTACTGTCCATTGTATCGACATATTTTCTCATATTCTGTTACGGTTCTGAAACCCTGTTACCCATTCCGAAGAATACAGAAAGGTTAAGTAAGATGAGCACATTGTCCACAAAATATAATCCGAGTTATTTTGGGTAAATTAGGTGGTTTTGGTGTGGACAGTATTTTAAAGTGATCAAGAGAACAATTGCGGTCAGTCTGTGAGTTTATCAAGATCCCACATGATAAGAACTCAGGTAGATTGGTCATGCATTAACGGCTACAGTATTAATGCACTATAGCAACCTGTCAGATGTTGGGAGTGCACATAATAAGCGTGTCTCATCGAGTAAGACCGGTTGCCCTACCTATGCACCGCTGCCCACAATGAGTATTCATAGTGCACACAATCTAGTAATTGTAGATTAACAATTGTCTGAATCATGCGGTTATGTTCATGTGTACAGCAATTTGCCAGCAACCTATCCACACAGTATGCCTATGATAATTCAGAACAAAGTTTCCATAAGACGGCCAAGCGTGTAAGTGATTATGAGTATCTGACTACCGTCAACGTGGAATTACACCTAATGGCCTCAGATTAGGTAGTTCATCTGTCAAAATCAATCCGCTAACTGTAGAATGTGGTCCTCGATATCAAATATCAGTGTGTCGGCCTCCGCCATCTAGGATCTCATATCAACTTACTTCACCTTCTCTAGAAATTTCGAGAAAGTGGTGTCAATCGGTTGTCTACGTGCGAGTCCGTACACACGCAGTGGACATAATAAAGCAGGTGATCCCATGCAGTAAAACTGTCATTATTCGTCAGGCCTACTGCACCGTCTGTGATGAGCTTTCGCGAAAACTATCTTGTAAGCTAGTGTCGTAGTAGTAACGAAATGTCAGTTTGACATGACACTTAATGCACATCCAAAGACACTTCGGATTTATGACTTTTACGGTTAGTGTTCAGTTTCAACGTTCTCTATGGGATTTATGAATCTAATTAATGTGCTTGTTGTGTCCCTATTCGGACGCAATTAACATTAAGTCACACAGGCAACGGCTGGTAGAGAGAACACGTGCCTCGGGAAAGTACATATATCTTGACATTTGCGAGCAGCGGCGTCATTCGTACGTGCGTTGATGAGTGCGCCTTTGGCCGACGAATGTGCGACCAATCAAAACGCAGTTTGTATTAGCACGTGCGCGGAGCACTCAGGTGACCTTGAAGCGTAGACTACAGTGCTACACTGTCAGTTGTTTCGTGATCGAGACATGTTGGTCAGTTTGTCCATTTAACCGAGATCTTCCAATGAACCCATTGCATTTGGGGTCCGTTACGTAAAAACCTCAGGGCTTGGTGAAACATTTGACAACCCTGGATGAAAACCAGTTTCACCCGTTGAGTGAATTGGTTGAGTAACGCAACATTGGTGATCAGCAGTGATACAGGTCAAGTTATTGTGTATAGCAGACATGTTCCCTGGGTGAAAGAAAATGAGCACTATAAGACAGAACATTCAAACAGAGGCTCCGTTATAAATGTAATGCAAACGGTACGTTATACCGTATAGACGAGGTCAGTAAATTAACTCTTCTGTTGACTAAAATCTTGCTTAGAACTCATACAAAATTTGAATTCTGATCGGAAGATAATTAATGTGTTAGTGTTGTATCGTAAATCAGAACGCAGGGCAACTGTAACGAGCGTAAACAGCATGAATGCAATCTGACCCACAGATGCAACACGTGACACTAAACCAGTGAACGAGTTTGGGTTAAACCAATCATAGTCGCGATGTATCACGCGAGTGTGTGTGTAGCCAATCAGATACGAGATGAATGTAATGGATGTACACACACATACAGCAGTTAGCTTTTCCCAAACTACGATATGCTCTTATGGTACGCTCATGATTTGTACCTGAAACTAACTCTGCCGAGTCTATAGACAATGACGAAGTTTATGAAGATCTAAATTATCCCTCAGTCAGTTGAAGGATATTAACAGTGTGTTGCATGCCAACGAGCCGTATGTGCATCATTTTCTGTGGAACAGTACGTTTGTATTGAAACCCTCTGAATGTGCTCTGTCGCTTCAACTGAGTAAACGGACCCGCTTGCTCAAATTCGTGATGTAACCCAAGCGGTTACAGGTAGTTGTAGGACAATTTCCCAAATGAACAGTCTTCTGACCATCAATGGACTACTGAAGAAACCTGAAAACAGAGGTGCACCATTCAGGGAAGCACCGTCTACTTTATTGCGACTTCTCAACAGTTTGCTGAAATTAATTCAGCATACTCATGATCAATGGACAGTTGTTGAAACGTAACGGCCAACTGTGCTATCCGTGATCACGCAATGCATCCTGCACATTGTAAATGGACTCCGTGTTGCCTTCATTTTGTGAGAAATGACATGACCATCGATTATCAAGGTCCATCTGTGGATAAATATTACACTTTGAATATTACTGTTCTAGTTTCGCTTTGACCCGGGTGGTATAAAACACTTTATCACAAAATACAGATTACTGTATTATCCCTCCACCCCATTTTTCTGTTCCCTTCCTCGATAAAACGAATTTGTCCGATGAGAATGAGCAGAACTTTCTAGAACCATCCAGTGGTATTCCACACTATTTTTTACTTGCTCGACCTTGATTCCTCTATGCTCGTTGATGGCTTAGCGACCCTAACTACTGTTTTTAGAATCCGTCTTTCAATATTCTGATTCGAGGGTGTTTGTGGGTCAGCATGCAACATATAGATGCCCTGTATTTTTCTCCCTGTTACACACGTTTTGGAGCAGAATAAAGTGACTTGATTGGATTTTGGAACAATTTGCGGAAACAGTCGCGTTAATCTCGGGACCAAGATTTTCCGTTTTATTAGTGCGAGGAGGAGAATTCGACATTTGTCTAGCGCATTACTATTCCGTGGACAATCTGGTGTAACCTTCTGGGGTTCACAACAACTGGCGACAGAATAACTCATAGTATTTTGGCGAAAAGTCGTTCAATGTAACTAGGTCTCTATTTTCAAACTTGCTCGTCTCCACGCTACGCGTTCACTCGCGTTTATGAACTGAAATTCCGATCCACAATACAGGCGGTTTTCACTCACGTCGTGTGCACTTCTGTCTGGATTGTGTGTGTGGCTGACATCCTCTATAGTGAGTTTTTACTCCCCTTTCCACCTTCGTTGGTCTACTTTCGTTGAGCGATTAATCGTTCACCCACTCGTGTTGTCTGCAAACCGCTCGTTGTCGGCCTTTGGACATACCTCACTGTCGCGTTGAGGTATTCCGCCGAGTGTTGGAATATTGGTACCTCCGACTTGATCAACCGCCATAATAACACGTATGTTTGAGCAGACATTAACCATCCTTCAGCAGCCTCATAAACAATTTGAGCATGCACAACTAAAACTAATCGAAAGACTGATGCGGGAGGTGAGTTTGCAATAGCCGAAAGCGGGATCAAACGAATTCTTCAAACCTGTGACGGAATCCTTATTCAACTCAATAAGTGAGTTTCACTTTGATCCTGTAACTGGCACCACGTTCGAGTCTTGGTTCAAAAAGTATAATGAGGTCTTTAAAGTGGAACTGTCTGATGTTGACGATGCTAGGATAGTGAGGCTGCTGCTCCACAAACTGTGTACCTCAGAACACGAACGATACACCAACTTCGTCTTGCCGAAAAACCCAAGGGATTTCACCGTTGACGGAACCACTCAGACACTGTCCCATATTTTCGGCGACCAGTCATCCTTATTTAACATACGCCACTAGTGCCTGAAACTCGTGAAGTTAGCCGATGATAACTGGGTGACCTACGCTGAAACAGTCAATCGGGAGTGCAAAGGGTTCAGTCTTCGCACAGTGACTCAAGGTCAATTCAAATGTCTGATTTTCCCCTGTGGACTCTAGTCATCACAGGAAACAGATATCAGGACACGGATTTTAGAGAAGATATAAAAATGTCCCGACATCACCCTGCAGGATATCATCGCTTAATGCCAGCGACTGGTGTATCTGAAGCATGGCACCCTTATGATTGGACAGAACAGACACTCAAACATCCACACGATGTCTTCCAATGCCCCGTTCAAGGACGCACCAAAGTCGGAACGCGACAACCAAACAAGACCACCCACACCATATTGGCAATGCGGTGGATGGCATTATGTTCACTATTATCCATTCAAACAGCATCGATGCGTCCACTGTTCCCGCCTGGGCCATGACCATTTTAAAAAGTGCCAGAACCTACTTAATCGAAACGCTTGCAAGTCACTCAACTCCCGCTTCTCGAGAGCACAGGTCGTTCTTGCAGCAAGGAACGACGACCACGTAACACGCAGGAAGTACGTATCCGCCTCCATCAACGGCAAGTATGTCAGACTACAGACATACACGGGATTCGACGTTACCGTAAACTCTAAACCTACGTGGCACCTGACTGGCGAGCCTACAATGTTCTCAAAAACGTAGCTTGTTCGAAGCGCTACTGACGGCCGACTTCCCATTATCAGCAAAGTGCAGTGCACCACAGTCCTTAACGGATCAGCAGTCAAGGGCATCTGTTACAAGACCCGCATTCTTGGTTTTGACCTCCATGGATTGGATTGAATAAGATCGGCAAACTGCATCTGTTTGATAGACCATTAATCCGAATCTGTGGCCGAACTCAGTCTCAGCAAAAGCCCGCGGTGTCCTCAGAAGTCCTCACTCAACTCACAGACGCTCTTCATAAGAGACATTCGCGTATATTTTTAAAGAAAAACTTAGGTGGTGCACCAGAACGAAGGCAATCTTATCTATTCGGTCTAAAGGTCTAAAGGATGCTGTCAAGATGCATCAGTACCCATTGTCGATACCCGAGAATCTCTTCACTATGCTGAACGGTGGGGAGTGTTTCACGAAGCTCAACCTGACCAAGGCCTACTTATAATTTCCAATCGCTGACGACTCCAAGGAACTGTTGACAATTAACATACAAAGAATTTCATCGACTCACCTGACTACCATCTGATGTAAAGACGGCGCCAACCACCTTCCAACAAGTGACGGACACGATGCTCACGGATATTGGCGGTACGGCTGCCTGTCCAGATGACATTATAGTCATGGGTCACAAGGAAGAGTATCTACAGCAAAAGCTAGATCTAACTCCCACTCGTTTGGGTGAATATGACTCCCAACTTCGCGCTGATAAATGCAGCTTTGGATGCCCAGCATCACGTACTGTGGACTCGTTGTGGACAAAGATGGCCGAAGACTTAACCCGGCCACCATAGACGCCATTCAGAAGATGCCGCTTACAACGGACGTACCAACTCTACGGTCATTCTTGGGACTGATCAATCACTACAGTGCCTTCCTCCAGGAACTCCATCACACCCGAACGCTAATGAACCGTGTGCTAACTAAAAATGTTATATGCGCGTCCAGGCCACCTGCGTGCTTCACACTCGTGCCGAGACTCAGGCTGCGTTCTGATTGGTCGCGCCTTCAACGGCCAATGGCTCATTCGTCCAAACACAAGAATGACGTTATCGTTTGCAAATGCGACATTATAGTTTGTACTTCTACTGTGTCACATGTTCTCTCTACGGCTGTTACAGCGTGTAAGGCTTACCGTTGACTGCACACGATGAGGAGTATAACACTGTCGTAGAGGGAAGGATACAGCAGATGTCACGTGGGAGTGGTCAGGAGAATACCAACAAACCTTTAGTCGCATCAAAGCTCTGCTGACCCCAGACCTTCTGAGTACGCACTACGATTGGACACTACCACTTGTCATGGTTGCGGACGTCCCCAACCATGGAACAGGTGCCGTGATAACACATACAATTCTAGATGGAAATGAAGAGGCAATCGCGCACGCAACAAGGTCGGTTACACCCTCTGAGCGAAACTACAGCCAGGTCGAAAAGGTGACCCTTGCAATAACCTCCGTAGTGAGAAAGTTACATAGAATGTTTCATTGTTGACGGATCACAGACTGTTGCTCACAGTGTTTGACTCAAAGACTAGAATCGCGGCCTACACGGCCAATCACTAGCGATGGTAGGCATAATTGTTTCTTGCCTACGACTTCGCGATACAATACCGTTCCACAACCAGCTTTGGTCAGGCTGACGTTTTATCCAGACTCATCGGGTCACAAGCATCGAACGACGAGGACACGATAATTGCAGCGGTCAACAATGAACGTGATGTACACCTCGGCCTCAGAGAGACTGTCCGATCAAGTAGGCCATCAAACTGGACCTAATTTTGAAGCAAGTTATGATGCTCATTCGCACAACTTGGCTCTGCGTAGACCTTATTGGCGACTTACGTGACTAATTCCAACATCAAGAAGCTTTTACGATCTTGCACGGATGCGTCATGTTTGCCAACAGAGTAGCAGTCCAGGAAGCTCTTCAACGACGGATGTTCAAGCACTTCCACAATGTGCATCCTGGGAGCAACCCTAGGACCCGCAAGTCTGGTGTGTCTTCAGTGAAATGAAAGTATTTGTTCGTCCGCTATTAGAAATATTTGCACTTACAGTCTGTACAGTCCTAGAAAAGTCAGTTTGCGAACAAACACGATGCATGTAAGAAGCATGTCAAGCCCCTCAAGAAGCCCAGTTCGGCCAGTACTCACATGTGTCAACATGCTATCCCAGTTTGGGATCACCCAACCAAAACCCGTATGATACGAATGTTTCGTGTCGATCATGGATATATAATTTTTCAGGATGTGCCCTGTGTGCCCACACCTGTGCTGAGACACAAGCTGCGTTCTGAGTGGTCGTGCCTTCAACGACCAACGGCTCACTCATCTGCACGCATAAAAATAACGCTACCGTTTCTAAATACGGCAACACAGTATGTACTTCTACCGACTCATGTGTTCTCTCATCTGTTGTCACAACCTGTAAAGCTTACTGTTGATTGTACCCGAATAGGAACACAACGGAAGGTTCCAAGCGACACTTATTGTTTTCACATCATGGTTATAATACATCCTGTCAGAGTCCACAAATCATGGACTATACCTAAAAACCTCATGACGTGTCTCAGATTCTATGGGAAAATTGTTAGATTTCGATCAGTTTTCTAATGGTTTTTTATTCTGTTTCGTTCATGCATGCAGCATTTTGGTGTCCATCGTTTGGTGAAAAACTACCGTGGTCACACAATCCGTTAGGGACATGTCGTATTTTTACTTTGTCCATTTATACTCACCGTAGTATGGTGGTTCCCAGTCCAACAATGCTTTTTAGGAGATGAAACGGTTACAGAGATGTGTGTCAGTAGCCAGACTTTATGGGTTACTTACCGTGATGGCCCACACTGGGACGTTGGGGCCGAGCAACATGTCTGGAAAGGCGCGCACGCCCGCACACTATACACAACCTGCTAATCTGCCTCCGGTTTCAGCGGAGTGTTGCGCCCGCTCGCTCACCCAACTCGGTTAGGGGTCGTGTCCTTTAAGTAAAGCCTTCGGTCTGGACTCCAGATTTTGTGACCTGACCATTGGTCGCGGGGCCTAACATGGTTGAGTGCGAAACTGGGCTGCATACGCTCTTTCTGTGCCCACACCGTCACGTGACCCGTATGTAGTATGGGTTTCTACTCGCGAAGTCTTCATAGAATTCTTCATCCAAACGATCAGAAAGATCGACGCAAGGAGATCTCTTGTGGTATGGTCCGTCTGACATCCAACGGGCGCGGTGTGAGTAACTGAACGATTCAATTGTACCACGAAGTTTAACCAAACATTTGACACTTTGAATTCCACTCCACCAGAATGCAGTTTTGTTAGGTGCCGTTGCGTTTAGACCATCATGTCGAACCTAACATCGAGCTTGAGCCATCTCACTGAAATTCGTTGTGCCTAATCCTAGAATATCACATCAACATATAGTTTTCTACTAATGGGCACAGTTCGGTGTATGATTTCAAAACGGCTGGGGTTACCGCTATAGCTACTGCGTTTCTTCTCGTGGCGATCGGGTAACCTGAACATTAATGATAATTGTAAATGTTTGAGCGTTTGTATATGACAATTCGGCAGTGCATCATGTGAGGTTACTGGCGCAATGGTCAACACGGTTTCCTTTTGAAAGCGTTATCGAAGTTCAACTTCAGGCCGTATTAAGATTGTATACTAGTGCCTGCTCTAATATGAGCGAAACTAATGTATAATGCTCATTTTTGAAAGTGACCAGCTGAAGCGTCTCTGGGATATAAGGGGTGAACTCAATTGTGAATGATGATCAATTTATACAAACAAAAATCCTCGTCTACCTTCAGGTTTTATATAGTTTGAGCTGTGGCGTCTGGGTATCCACGGTACGAATTTTGATCACCTGTCTGTTGAAGAAAAAGTGTTGAGGTATGTTTCAGCAGAGGACAGTCCAGAAAACAAAAAGAAACTCGTTATGTGGAAGTGTTCGATAAAAGTAGTGTATGAATAGTAATGCACAAGGTCGATCGGGTATTAAATAAAAGCTTTTACAACCAAAAATTTCCGAGATGAACGAAAATATTTATTGTTGTGAATTGTTGACCATAATTTTTTTTATATTCTCAGAAAATAAAATAGGTCCAAAATAATCTTGGAGTGTAACGAATATTATGGCTGATCCAGTGTTAACGTAAGAATGGCGAAATAGTCATTTCGGCCACATTCTATTCTTAACTGAAAACTCACTTTTTTCATCTACAACCAAAACTTCAAACTCTCTTGACTTTTCCTGCTATCATGGGCTTAACGGTCCGCTCGGTTTGGGTGCAAATCGACCGTACCACTTGAGCACTGCGAAGCGTTGAAGACTTTGATTGCCACAATGACAAAACAGCTAAGCTTGATAATTATCACACCGTTATGTAAATCACGCTAGTGGTCTTTGACTTATCTTAGTGGTGACCACAGCACTATGATGCAAAATACACACTATATATAACGTCCTTCAGTGACCTACTAGGTGGATTTACGTGGACATACTTAAATGCACTTTGAACGGTCGATCGATCACCAAACACACTGCTGATGGTCAAGGATAGTTATTCCGAAATTATCTAACATGACCAGTTAACTTGCATCGTGCGTGATAGATAGTTTATTAAACTAATCAGCCTATTTTCTGTGCTTAGATGTTGGCTGACGAAAACCGGTGTGAAAATGTGATTTAATTACAGTGGATATGCCCGATTTAGTCACTAAAAGAAACGAGTGACGAACAAGCTTTTTTCCAGTTTTGTCTCGAATATGTTAGCATTCCTCTCGTTCTTAAAAACAGGCTTATTGTGGAGATCGACTAACAACACGAATGAACGCTTTTTCCGGTTTACGATGTCTCAAGGTTGATTTGCGATGTATCTGAGTTAGCTGCATATACCCAGTGGCAAGCGAGATCACACGGCTGATGCGCACACAGGCTGACGGTTGACTTGGTTGATTCATATGAAGTCGGAAGATACGGAACCGTTGTATCCGAGAGGTAAACGATAGCTCACCAGTATCCAGTTTACAGGCTAACGTGGATAAAACTAACATTACCTCTCTGTCTGGGTGGAACGCTTCGTATGTTCATCGAATCAAGATCTTTGTCGAAATCGCAGGTTCTCATGCCACTCACAAACTCCAATTTATGAACCGGAATACCACTCCACATCACAGCGTGGCTTCCATCTAAACATCGTGTGCACTTCTGCCGGATTTGTGTGTATGTGTCGGGTCACCCTCGGCGATTGCCAGACGAACTTAATTTGGTCAGTGTGTCTACGATGACTCGAGGCATCGTGCAGGTCAGTAATTTATACCATTCTACTACCTAACTTACTAGTGATCAGTCTTTTGGCTGGTTGCAGATCGTTTCAGTGAAAATATATAACATCCGTTGAATCCACACATTGAATTGATGCTTTCAGGTGCTTCGATTCAAATAACCCCGTTGGGTTTTCCCTCGTTGTGCAATGAGCTTTGCTCGTGTACTTAAGCAGATAGTTTTCGAGAAACACATCCAATTCAGCAAATATTTTAGAATTAACAGAACTCGCGGAACTTCTCAGCGTTTTCACCAAATTTTCCGTCGCACCGTTGGAACGTGGATGGTGAAGCTTCGTTCGCAAGTGGCGTCACCCGATTCTGTTGAATCACTGCTGCATTTCAGCAGAACGAAAGTATGATCCGTTGTCTGTCTTCAAGACCTGCATAATTCCATCTCGAGTGAAACATCTACGGAATGCGTGCATGGTAAATGACGCGGAAGGTGAGGTGCGAATAATTCAATATCAGAGTGTAGTGTTTACCAAGAAGTGGCCTATAATGGGCTGTATGCACACGTTGCCATGGTAGGTAACTGTCCGACCAGGGTGTTCATTTCCTTGATCTTGCCGCTATTTTGTGGAGACAGAAATCACAGTTCATTGCAATGCTGTTGGTATCCGAGTTGTTCGGACCCAGCCCTGTGGTTTTTGCAAGTTGAATCTATTTTTCACAAACATCGCATAACCAAACGGACCACTATGTTTGGTTATGTTGTTGCTGAACTCCAACCAGAAACTATGCACGAAGGTCGAAACATTATTGCCAATCACGACGCAGTTACCCCATATGCTGCTCTGAAGCGGGAGCTCTTAAATCGAGTATCTATGTCCGAACACCAACGATTGCAGCAATTGCTCAACGATGTGCAGCTCGGTGATCGTCATCCCTCACAACTGCTTCGTCACATGCGGTCTTTGCTGGGTGACAAACCCACAGATGAATGTTTACTGAAACAATTGTTTCTTCAACGTCTACCAAGTCCCGTGCAAGTAGAAGTTTTGCTCGTTCCCGATCAGGGTTTGGACACCCTAGCTGCATCGGCGGATAAGATCATCGAATCCATGCCAACTAGCAGTGCCACTGGATTTACTCACTTGGCATCCACTTCCACTGATGCAATACCGTTCATGTCTTTGATCCATGAACAGCAACGGACTATTCAACAAATTCAACTTCAGGTGAACCAGTTGACAGCGCAGTTGTCCCAATCACACTTACAACCGACTGCTCATCTTCGTTCACGCAGTCGATCGTTGAACAAATCCCCATCTAAATCTCATACGACAGATGGAATATATTTTTTATCATAGTAAGTTTGGCGATAGTGCAAGACGTTGCACTACTCCATGTGCTTTCTCTCCGAATCCCAACCACTCGGGAAACGGCAGCGCCAGTTGAGTTCCGCGACAAACTCAGCTGGTTTGCAAACTTCAAGTCGCCTGTTTTTCATACTTGACAAGGAAAGTGGTCACAAATTCCTTATGATACAAGAGCTGAAGTCAGTGTTCTTCCCGCCACACCATAAGATCAAATCTCATCTTACCGTGGCCCATCACTCAAAGCTACCAACGGTTCTTCCAATCAGACCTACGGCCAACGTTCCGTAACCATGCCCCTTGGCTTGAAGTGCACCTGGAGATGGGTATTTCTTATTGCTGATGTATGATTTGTAACTTTTGGAGTAGATTTTCTCAACAATTTCGGTCTCTTGGTGGACATGAAGCAGCGCCGGTTACTCGATCCAGCCACCAACCTGACTGTCATAGGTCAATCAGCAAACGTTGATTCTCTTCGTCTATCAGTTACGCTTACTGAAGCTCACCCGGAATATGCCTCCCTGCTTGCCAAATTTCCTGGAATGCTTAGTCCTAATTTCCGGCAATCGTCCATTAAGCACAAAACTGTTAATCATATCTCGACTCGTGGTCCACCAGTAGCTGCCAGGCCAAAACGCTTAGCTCCTGACAAACTTGCTGTCGCCCGCAAGGAATTCGATCAAATGCTCCAACTTGGGATCATTCGACCCTCGAAAAGTCCGTGGTTTTCCCCAATCCACATGGTTTCTAAAAAAGACTAATAACTGGCGTCCATGTGGAGACTACAGAAGTGTCAACCAAGTCACTGTTGCAGATCGATATCCTGTCCCACACATTCATGATATCACGTCGGATCTGCACGGCAAGACTAAAGTCGACCTGATGCGGGCTTACCATCAAATTCCTGTAGCAGAAGAAGACATTCAAAAAACTGCATTCGCCACGCCATTTGGATTGTTTGAATTTTTGCAGGTGCGTTTGGGCTAAGAAGTGCAACCAAACTTTCCAACGCCTAATAGACGAAGTGCTACGTGGTTTAAACATCGCTCACCCATACAGCGATTTTGGTATTATCATTAATCCTTCCAAGTGTCAGTTGGGTGTGTCATCACTAGACATTCTTGGACACCATATAAACTCAAGTAAAGTACATCCGTTTGCCGTCAGCATGGCTACCATCAAGGACTTTTCTCAACCAATTTCGGTACGTCAGCTTAGTCGTTTTATTGGTCTGGTTAACTACTACCGCCGCTTCCTACCTAACCTTGCTGACACCTTGTAGCCACTCACTGACTTGTTGAGTTCCAAACGGAACAAACTCTTGGAATTATCTGAGACATCAGTCAATTCGTTTAACTCAATAAAGCAGATGCTTGCAAATGCAACATCACTTCATCACTTGAACGCCTCCGCCCCTATCAGTAACAATAGTGATGCATCAAAATTGGCTGTTGGAGCTGTACTTCAGCAATTGGTTGATAACAAGTGGCAACCTGTCTCGTTTTTCTCTAAATCTTCGCAACCGGCACAAACTCGCTACAGTACGTTCAGCCGTGAACTATTGACAATCTTTTCGGTCAACAAACATTTCCGTCACTTTGTTGAGGGACGTACATTTTGTGTTTTTACCGACCACAAACCATTAACGTACGCTCTATCGGTCAAACCTGATCGCTATTCACCACGAGAGTTGCGTCACTTGGATTATATTTCTCAGTACACATCGGAACTCCGATACGTCAAGGGAGAGAAAAACACGGTAGCTGACGCTCTATCAAGAGTCCTACTGGCAAACATCTCGTTCGACAGCTCCGTCGACTTTGTGCATATGACTAAACTTCAAGCTAGCGATCCTGACACAAGTAAATACATGAGCTTATTGAATGCTCAGCAAGTAACACATCAGGGAGTATTATTTCTTTGTGATTTTTCCACGGGGTCACCGAGACCTATCGTTTCAAAAGAAATGCAGAACACTATTTCCGATGCTCTTCACGACATGTCACATCCAGAAGTGAAAGCATCCAGGAAACTTATTTCTGAACGATTCGTCTGGTTCAGCGTGAACAAGGATATTGGCGATTGGACGCGTTGTTACTTAGCTTATCAACAATCGAAGATCCATTTGAATTAGTGGATAATCGATCCGTTTCAGTAATCATTATAAATAGTACGAAAGCGCGACGCCAATTGTTGTAATTAGAATTGAACTATATAGTATAACCATCGAACGTATGAGAATCGCAAAACACAATTAGACACAACAACACAGAACGTATATTGTCGAATCGTACGTATCACCAAATTGTACAGGATATTGGAATAGTAAAACATTTGCATGACAGAAGGAAACAAAGCATGTCAGTCATGTTCATCACAACTATTTTCGATGCTCTTCACGACATGTCACATCCAGAAGTCAAAGCATCCAGGAAACTTATCTCTGAACGATTCGTCTGGTTCAGCGTGAACAAGGATATTGGCGATTGGACGCGTTGTTGCTTGGCTTGTCAACAATCGAAGATCCATCGTCGTACCGTCACTCCACTTGGATCGTTTCCGCCACCTGATGCTCGCTTCGATCACGTGTACATTGATGTTGTTGGACCCCTACCACCGTCAAAAGGTTTCAAATATCTCCTTACGTTTAT
>JTDE01006271.1:13641-26767 GCA_014338405.1 Paragonimus skrjabini miyazakii
ACTATAGCTAACCTCCGTGTGCGCTAGTGACTATCCCTTGCCCACACCATTGTCATGTTGTTACATGTTATCTATCACCTCATTCCATCTCTGCACTTCGTTCCCCTGAATTTTTTATCAGTGCATACCGGCAGCCTGTGTTATGGCTGTAGTTTTTTATTTGACACATGATGTGTGTTCATGCTTAGTCACTGAAAGGATGATTCATATAATTCGCCCCCATTACTATACAACAGCTCTTCGGAGCCACGTAGTTATTTGAGAGTGATAAGGTGCTCTTGGGGTGAAAATAATTGCCCTTACTTGTGTGCCTGTTTTCTAAGCTTACTATTAACTACTGCATGTTACCCACCAACCATATTTTGTGGGATGTTAATTAACGGTTATCACACCATAGAACATTTTACAGAACAAAACAAACTATTAAATGGACGAATTTAGAGTACAAAAGTGACTGTACCTTTGTTCGATACTTTTACAGCAGGACGTATTTGTTCATGTTGCTGTCACATTTCTTTTGTACTCCCTCGGGTACTTCGAGTATGTTTCCATTCCTATCGTCTGCATCTACGCAACGTGTTTTTGCCCGAGCAGTTTGTATTGAATTGTGTCCCCATTTTGAATCGAACTGTCGTTAGACGTGTAGCAACTGCTTACCTCACACAAAAGATGTTCTCGCTCTGTACGATTTTTAGTTTCGAGTGCTTTAATCGTTCGGTTTTCGGGACGCTTATTTTCTTATATTACGACTCGGTATTAGCGTCAGTTTTCAACTCATAGGTTTAATACCGCTTAAAAAGTGTTAAGCTCCACCCTGCCCTATATGTTACTTCTATGCCGTATGGATCGGCAAATCCCGTTCAATTCTGTTTTTCCCTGTGGGCCTGTACGGTATGAGCACTCCTAATGGGGACGCTGTATGCCAGATGCCTTACTAAACGGAGTTTTGTTCAACCATAGAGAAGGTCACTTTTTACTTCACAACAACGTGAATAGACGAGCGATATGATTACGCATCTTATAGGCAAACCCTGCGCGAACCTATTGGCTGACCATTTCTGAGTGCCGGAGGGAGATGGAAACGCACAATCTAGATCCGAATGCACGAGCAAGCAACATCGAGCTCATTTTTTCATTTGCTTTTCACTTAATAAACTGCATTGTCTCGCCTTTGTTTTGATATGCACATTTTGATTCACATTCTAGTAGGCATTTTTGAAATTCGTGCAATTTGAAGCTATGTTGAAGCATACTTTAGTGTTTGTTAAACCTCATGATTACATCTCTCTTAGCGATTGTTTAGCTGGAGTCGAAGGATAACTTTATCACCGAGATTGGACTATACGCAGTCAGCATCTATATCCTGGTTAGGAGTCATATATATGATTATTTTTTGTTTCGAAATTAGTAATATCGGTTTGGCTTCATTTGATCATATCCCTTCCAGTTCATCTACACGATTGGGTATTTGTTTTCTTTTCTGTCCTCAGTCGTCATGTTGACTTACAATCGCTTCGAAGTGGCTTGCCAAACACTTGAAGGACTGCTCAATCTGCCGTACCTGCATTCTGTTGTCGTTGTGTGGAATCATCCGGTCGCTCCGTCGATGTTTTTTAGTTGGCCACAATTGCATGTTCCGGTTAAGGTATTGGCGCTTTCATTTTGAGGTATTCTAGTTGCTTGCCGTTATTCCTATGGCTATGATCGCCATTAGAAAAAGATTGAATCGATAGTGTTACCGGGTAGCACCGGATCTTGTAAACAGTTTGTTGGCCAAAGTGAAGGATTTTCCTGTAAATGCATATGTGTAAATCCACACACTCAAACGGCCGTCAAACGAGGACATCTTTTATGCGTTATGTACGTTGCCACAGTGCGTTCAGTTAACCTACCCGGTTCAGTGTTTGTTCCTGATTGAACTAGCGCAGGTCGTGTGCATGAATTGTAGTGGATCACGACAGCCCACTAGTGTACGACCCTTTGAAGTGTCTCGTGACCAGACTGTGTTTGTCAAACTGTTCGTCCATTTCATACATGATGAAGTTCACAGACGGCGCCCCGGCAAATTCTTCTAGATTGAACCTGTGAGGGGCGTGCGATGAGTTCACTCATCGTCAGCCGGAGAAATCACCTAACAGTTAAACAGCGTTTCTTCGATGAAGGTTCTGTGTGTACGCAAAAGTGTTCACTAACCCGGGAAAGAATAACTACGGAGAATCTAAAGAAATACGTTGCGCTAGTTTGCACTCGAATCCACATGTTTATACTCGTAAGCTCACTCAGTAACTGTATACAAGCAGACGGCCTATTCAACGATACACATTCGTCTAGAACCCCTCCTGTGCATTAAAAAAAAGTTGTTGCCCCTACGGAAACTGCTTGCTAGCAGCCTTTACAATTCTTTGAGTGATTCTAAGACGCTATCGTACATTTACCATCGTTTGTAAAACTTTACTTCATAGTGGGGGAAACAAACGAAGTTAGGTTTACTAGACGCAGCAAAACCCACACATACTAGTGAAATCATACCACAGCCTTAATTTTAAGTGCCCATGATCACTCAAGTCGCTGATTAGAGACGCTATCCGAGATGGCAATGTGTCGCAGTCAATGGCGTACCTGTATCCATACCATTTTCGCTTCTTCCTCTTAGTCTTCTCTCAATAATTTTCAACCTTAGTAACGTTTTCTTCTAAGATATTCCACGTCACTGATGAGGTGAACGGCGGCCCGATCCACAGTACCTTTTGGTCAGGCTCGTGACTGTTATGATGATGATGCATTTTTGTGATGCACAAAATTGTGCCCGTTTAGTTCTGCTTTATCAACAGAATGGTGTCACTTATGTAGAACTACTTTTATGGTATTCATTGTCAGTACCTGCGAATATTAACAATTAGAGACCGAAGAACCTACTTCCAATAAGATGGAGTATGTGTCTACTATGTCAACGTTATGCACAAATGGTTAGACGGCGTATTTCCACAAAGATGGATCGGTCGGCGTGACTATTTACTGACCTCCGCAGTTCATTGACTTCACTGCCTTGGATATTTTTGTGAGCTCGATTGAAATCCATGATCTACATTTTGCAGCCCGATTTTATTGTCAAACTAAAGAAGCTTTACAAGGCCTTTCCGTTGAGGAGGCCAAAAACTTCCATCACCGTATGATATGCCGAATCAACAGATGATTTAACGATTGATGGACGGCACTTCGAACATTTGCTGTGACGCTGAACTACCAGGTTGTTGAGACCGTGCAACAGCCTTTTTAAGGTCTGCATAACTTGATTTGCTCAATTAATTCTCATTTCACAAAGGCTTTGCCTATTCTACTGGTCGTTCTGAGTTCATACTGAAATTTACTATTGATTCTTCATTTATATTGTGCTTTGAGCTGCGTTTACTTCGTTCCTACGACGTAAACTTCCTTCAGACCAATTGGAAAATTGCGCTTACAACCGCAAGCACATGTCGAATTTTGGAATGGTCGTGCGGGCCATGTTCTCTCTTGAATGTTAGTGAGGTCACCGTGCCTCATTATAGTTGTCCAGTGCTTTTCACACTGAAGGACTATAACTATACACACACAAGAAAACCTAGCCCTACTGTTATCTAACCCCGTAAGATGAGTTCAAGCTAGTTTTGGAAACCTTATGGATCTCACTGGCGGCAATCATTCCCACGTTCAATGAACACAGAAGCCTGTTATCAGTCTGTTGTTTTTACGTTTGAGTTTAGTACAGACGGTCAGTTGAAGACGTTAGTAATAACGTGGTCGTTCTAATTTAATGCCAAGGTTCCCATAAGTTAAAAAAACACCGTTAAAAGGAGCTCAATGTGTGCTCATTTTCTAGGGCGATAACAATAAAAATGACAACCTGTAAGTGACTAAATCGGTTGAATAGTACACACTTGACGTGTTTCGAAGAAACGTCGATGGATTTAGAGCGAACCATCTTCGATTTGTCGGAACAACCTTGACGATCTAACAGGAATTATATGAGATTGACCGAGCCCTCGTCAACATGAGTAATTTCTCTGACTTGCTGGTCTAACACACAACACTTCACACAGTATTTGGCAAGGATATTCCTCGGCTTAGTTATCAGTTAGATAAGAATGCAAACAAACCGTTCTAATTGGCACACAATTTACTTCCTCAATCGGATTGTCGTTTATTTTCAGCCAGTATACTTTGGGAATAGAAAATCACTGCGGTCTTCCAGATTAGAGACTGTAATGGAGCTTGCGTAAGTCGGTATGATTGAAAAGACAAGTAAAACGGGCTGAATCAGCTTGTTCGCAGTACATGCATGCGTATTTTACATCACCCATCCTGCTAAAAGAAACCGTCAGTTCGACAAGCCCAGTCAAGTTGTAGAGCCCTATAATGGACCGTACGCCAGTGAGCTGTCGTGACTAACGGTAATCCATGTACACGCCCTGTGCTGGTTCAGCTAAGGATGAACACTGAACCTGGTAATTTCATGTGACAGTGATCTTGACATGCTTACCTAAACCCACCGTGAACAACATAATAAGATGTCCCCGTTAGGCTGCCATTTGTTTGCCCGCGTCTATTTATGCGCATTCGCTTGAAAATCTTTCACCTTGGTAGATAGACTAATTGCGAGACATGGCGCCACCCAATACTCATCATACTAGTGCACTTCGTAGTGTCTTTGCGCAACGTACACTTTAGGTTCAAACAATTGGTTCCCTTGAACAGTTTGAACAAAGCAGTTAGAACACGAACACTGGTAGATGCAAGCATTTCGTATTGACTCGTCAGTACCCACTTTCAATGTGAGCTGTCGCAATACGTCTGAGATTATTGCTGGTCACCTTCAGTTTGTTCTTTTTCAAGAGCCGAACAAACTGATATGGATATCGACCTTCTTGTGTGCACTCATTGAGGAAAGATATCTTCACAAGTTCACGAGCAACCTTGCATCTCAAACTGGCCACACGACGCAGCAATTTGCAGGTCTCAGCGGGAAATCGTCGCCTTAGAAATGTGAAACAATTGGTTCCCTTGAACAGTTTGAACAAAGCAGTTAGAACACGAACACTGGTAGATGCAAGCATTTCGTATTGACTTGTCAGTACCCAGTTTCAATGTGAGCTGTCGCAATACGTCTGAGGTACTGACGAGTCAATACGAAATGCTTGCATCTACCAGTGTTCGTGTTCTAACTGCTTTGTTCAAACTTTAGGTTCAATTTGAATATCACTGTCACACTCCTCTCATGTACTGAGCACTTGAGCTATCTCCGTACGGTGAACGCCTGGACACTATCACGTAACTTGCCTCAAATCTTGTGCTCTCAGAGAAACGTGCACCGGACTGCATGGGATGATGTTGATGTCACACTTAATTTGTGTGGATACCGCCCGCGTCTACTGGTCCGCATTGTCTGTCTGTTCACGCTCTCCAGCGTTATAAATCATTTTTTCTCTGTTATCGATTACATTCAGAACTGCCGTCTCACCAGCACTTTACAGCAACCGCCAAACCCTATTGCGTCATCATTCGCGTTGTCAAATCGGAACATCTGTCATTTCAAGGGTAAGCTTTTTCTAGAGAGGTGAAATCCCGGGCAATGCTACAAAATCAGTGTGGTCTACAGTAGCATCTCTTTAGGTTTAACATGCGTGTTTTGTGACTGCTGCAGAAAAAGAATATCATAAAGACTAACAGAAAACTCGAAGATATTGCTCCAAAAGCTGTGGCGTTGTGTGAAGAGGTAATGTCTATGTTACTTCCAACGGTAAGAGTTAGACGGTTACCAACCGTCTAACTGTCTACCCTCATTGCTTATCATGGGTCACCCTATACAACTCGTAAAAGAAGATAGCCTTGATAGTACACAAACAGGTGGCCTGTTAGTCAGTTAGGTAGCATCTCTGTCGGAACCGATTCTTCGATTGGAACGCATCAGAAACCTAGCCCTGAAATCTTATCAAAAGTGAATATGCTACGGTGTACTCCGTACAACATACTAAGTAAGCTATGATCGTGGCACCGGAAACACTGGATTCGTCACATTTTTCCACTCATTCATTCTTACGTTTACTACATTTCGATTATACCTGATAGCCGTCCGGGTGTGTTTGCTTATTAGGCATAGTATATGTCAGCACTAGTCCATTAATGACGAAGTCCGATCCTCATGTTGTTCCGGCGTAGATGACAACAAAGCGTTCATTACCAAGTTTGTTTATGCTTAGTTCATTTTGACACAATAGTGCATACTTCTCTTTAAACTTTCAACAGCCATCCAAACGGGAGTCACATGAGATGAGTTGTAGTGTGTATGAGCTGGGGCATCTTCTAGTTCTGGTCTCACTGTCAAGCGCGAAACAGCATGTCTACCACGCCAGTTGCGATCTTTAAAGCTTAAATTTATCAGGCTACTTAAAAGTAGTGAGTAGTAAGAGTGTGTTCATGAAATTTGGTATCCTTGGTCCATTCCCATCTTGGACACAGCGCAGTAGAGAATGTCCCATTCGACGGGAGTTTTCACTATAAGGCGAACGTGCTGTGTCCTTGAAGTACACATCAATCTGATGGAAAGTTTCCGATCTTTTTGTGTATCGCTATTTATTAGACAGTTCCGTTTACCGTATTGCGTAAGGTGGTTAATTCTTATTAACTAAAACAATTTTGGTTTCAGCGAACAGAACTGTTTTCGATAAATTATCATCTTAGGCTGCTACAATTATATATCAACTCACGAAACAGTGAAGGAAATTATTGATCAAAAATAGTACGAGAGTGAAGCGATTGGGTAAAACACAAACACGACTTCGTTGTGGTTATGGTCACAAGAGAGGTAGGTTTCAGGAAGTCAGTGTTAATTGGGGTGAATTGGGGGACGGGATCAAACTGTCGCGTGGGTTGACTGCAGGTGTTTGGCCACGGTAATCTCAGGATGTGAAAGAACTGTTTTTGAACACACAAATCCGACTGACCTAATCTGATTGCGACCGCCTCGGCTATAGACAGGATGCGCCACTTGGTCTTTCGTGACACGGTAGCAGGGGCACGGTAGACGATGCGAAACGCCCTATCTGTGTCGGTGTTTTGGTCACAGTCAACCAGGTGGGCTGGAATGGATGAGTTAATATTCTTTGTTATTCCGGGGCGAAGCCACCCTGGGCAATGTTCACGAATTCTTTCTGATAAACGCCTAGTGGTGCGACCAATATATGCTGAACCATAGCAACAGTCAAATGAATAGACCAAAAATGAGGCAGCACTGTTAGGCATGTTATCTTTCAGATTAAGTGACACCGTCCGTTTTGAGTGGAACGTTACGACAGGACTTTCAGCATAATGGATACTACCGATCGCGTCAGTTAGTTGGCGCGTTATCAGCTCACCTGCCGCGTCTCCTTTGAACGGCAAAGTTACATGGATCTTTTTTTATCATTGTGTATGCTGGAGCTTGCATAAGTCTCTCTTGCATCTTTCTGATGATAAATTTATCAGGATAGGTGTTACCGGAAAGGATATCCTGTAGCATGCTTGACTCCAATTCTATCGTATCTTCCGCGCAGGTTCTTTTTGCTCTATTTGTCAACCAGCGTACAAGGCCCCGTTTCAGACTAATCGGTACATAGGTGTGTAGCGTATTGCCCAATCCAGGTTTTCTTTCTGTATATACTTCGCCGTAACAATCCATCTGATCTGCGTGTTAGTGCTACGTCTAAAAATGGCACGCGGCCATCACTTTCTTATTCCAATATAAACACGATGTTCTTATGCGCCTTGTTAAAAACGGCCAAAAGCTTTTGTAAATCTTCCGTCTTGTCCACTAAGCAAATAACATCATTCACATATCGTCGATAGTAACTGGTTGTTCTAATCATTTCGTCCAGCTCGTTACTCTCGAGCATGCTCATGAAAAGATCCGCCAGTACCCGGTCTAACGGTAAGTCCATAGCTACGACGTCACTCTGGCGATAAAGCTTACCATTTATCTGGAACTGAATGTTACTAGTACAGAACATTAGTAACCTTTTAAGTTCATACACAGGTAGGCCGACGTTAATCCGGCGATTTTCGATATCATCACACAAGAATTGTATTGTTTCGACCAGGGGGACATTAGTAAATAAGGACGAAACATCTAAAGATACATTGAGTTTAGAAATAGAATCGACGAAGTCAAATGTGTCTCTCAAACTGTATTTCGTAACTTCCCTTTTGACCGGTTCCAGGATCTTCACAAGCCATTGCGGAATAGCATGATAGGGCGAACTACACTTGTCGAGTATCGGTCTAAGCGGTACTCCGTCTTTATGTATCTTTGGCAATCCATAAAGATGCGGGTTCCTGTTGGACGGATGCGCTCGAATACATGTGCGCTAATGGCGTCAGCCTGTTTCAACCGTCTTAGAATTTTCGAGAACGCCTTCTCGATTGTCACTGTCTTATCTTTCCCGGATTTCTCTGAAATGAAATTTCGTTTTATCAGACAAAATACTCATTTTTGAAATGTAATCACCCTCTATTCAACAGAACCATTCCGGTTCCCTTATCTGATCTTGATATCATAATCGACTGCTTGTTTTTCAATACAGTAAGTTCCTCTAAATGAGACCGTGAGTAATCCATAAGTTGAGGTTCTACGACCCCGGTATCTGTAGCAGGCATGAACGAGAGTGGCTTTGAAACGTTCGGAATTCAATTTGGCAGACGGATATAACTGCTGTAATTGATTGTTAGGGTTTTCAAACTGAAGTTCAAGTTGCCTACATTTACTACCAGGATAACAGAATTTCGGACCGAGTGACAAGATGTCAGTCAGTGTTTTACTCAACGTCAGAGAGCAAAAATTATGAATGTACCGCTCTGGTTGTTCAGGGAATTGCATCCGCGGCTTCTTTGGACTGACTCCCAAGAGTATAGTTGTTCGCTTTCTCTCAGTCGTCCTTTCTACGATTTTTGCACGTAGGACTCTTACTAACTACACGGAAGACGAAGTTCACCACAGATATTCACATTTGGCTACATTCACCTCAGTAATTAGTCTACTCGGTTTGCACTTGTATTGTTTCTCTTTTGTCTACCCAGTCCGGTTTGAATCGGCGGGATAAGTTTTGCCTGTATTTGTTCGCTGAACTCCAGTTAACGAGGGTTGAAAGTTCGTGTTACGATTTTGTCATATGCTCTTGTTTATCTTCTCATAACTTGATGGTGTCCTGTTTGTTTTTACTTATCGTGGTAAGTCGCAGCAAGTTTCATGAGATGCATCAAGTAATAACATACTCTTAACTTCTTTCCTTCTTACTGTTGATTCAACAACTAACAGTTTTCGAGTGCTTGTCTCAAAGTCATAACAGTGTATTCAGTCATCTTTTTTGTTCCTCTTTCTGACAATCTGCTGAGCAGCTGCTATTTACCACAGTGATATTTGTTAACAATTTGCCTGCTCATAACATTTTACTTATTTTTTTGCGCAAACAGGTGATTCATGCAAACAACAATAGTCTTAACAATCGATTTCGGCCGTATGATCTAATCGTAACAGACGCGGTACTCTCGGTGGATGATGATGTGCAGTTGCGACATGATGAGATAGTTTTCGGTTTTCGGTGAGAACTCTTTCCATTCATCAGTATGTGCCTTTTTGTAACATCCTTCCAATGTTATAGACAGTGATGTCATATCGTAGTGTTTATTCTAATCATCCTCGTTTAATCTCCTTAATTTCATTGACACTGTTAGTGTTTGGCGTGAACATCGCGATCAGCTCGTTGGTTTCCCAGCCCGTGCTCATTTTTGGAATTCGACTTCGCGAGAATGGTACTATCATTCGGATTACACTTGCGAATTTTCTATGGTACTCACTGGTGCCACTTTTTTCCATAAGGTGAGTTGCTTCTGTGAGCGGTTTTGTTTCACTTTGGTGTGTACACTGAGCTGCTGATGGTGCCTCTTCCTAACTCTACACTTTACGGTCACTTTGAGCTATCCCGGGATCCGCTACGAGTCATTAACATTTCCGGTCACCAGTACCGTAAGTTTTTCTATGAGCTTTGTGAATGTATCTGTGCGGTTACTGTGTATAAAACTTACGAATGCGAATTATTGCATTATGGCTAGGTGAGGACAGCCTTTACAGCGTTGCTGATAGGATTATGAGAATTTGAACATAAGTTGGAATTTGTGCATCGAAAAGCTCTGGCTATCTGCTAACGTTTGTTGTCACAGATGCGTGCACACATACACATTCACCTATAAGCCCTAGGCCGTTTTTGATTATTCGGAGCACGAAATAGTAGATTAATAATTTCAACAAAATTTTGAAACATAATGGAAAATGACGAAGAACCAACGGTTTCATGAGTGCATATTTGTCACTGTCTGTGACACACTATCACGCTCGAGACAGTTTCCAATGAACGATGTGTGTGTTCCTGGACTCCCCAAGTTGGATGGTGATGTCTGTCAGCCTTATTCGACCAGGCTGTTAAAGGTTTCATGAACCGCGATGAAATCGTCACTTGGTGGCAATCCTACTCCTTCCATACGTCATCAGCCATACTGAACAAGGTCATCATCATCATAGCAGCCATGAGCCTGACCAAAAGGTACTGTGGCTCGGACCGCCGCCCGCCCCAACAGTGGCATGCAATAGTCTAGAAGAAAACGTTATTAAGAAGGTTGAAAATTATTAAAACAAGACTAAGAGGAAGAACTAGAAATGATATGGATACAGGTACGCCACTGACTGCGACACATCGCCATCTCGGATAGCGTCTCTAATCAGCGGTTTGAGTGATCATGAGGACCCCATCTAGGCAGGCGACACCTAACCACTTTGCTCAATGGAGCAGTTGAGGTCTTCATATTTCGTGACCATGTTGTTGGTTGACCACCACGCGGTTTTACCCAACTGTTGGTGGCTTCAGTACATAATGCTCGGTACGGTGAACGTTCAGCTGGCATACGGAGTACGTGACCCAACCATCGCAAGCTGTGCACTGTGATTAATTGACCAATTGATCGTGAATCTCGAGCATTCCGGAATACGCGCCGACGAACGGCCACATTGCTCACGCGATCAGTCCACTTAATATGGGCCAATTGGTGGAGACAACGATGGTGAAACACAGCAAGCCTGTTGACATCTTCCTTATGAACAGGCCACGTTTCCAAACCATAAAGCAAAATGGAATGCACACAGGCATTATATACCCTTCCGTTCAGCGACAACCGGACGTCTTTTCGATGCCATAGATGACGCAGTTTGGCAAAGACAACTCGTGCTTTTGCTGTCCTCGCTGATATCTCATCAGCAATATTACAGGTTGACGAGATAGTGCTACCCAAGTATGTGAAACTGTCCACATTCTCAAGCGGATTACCTGTAATGAAGAAAGTAGTAGTTGAAGTGCCCCAGTCTTGAAGCAGCACCTTGCACTTTGAAGGTGCAAAGCGCATTCCATACAAACCAGATCGGTTACTCACCTTGTTCAGCATGGTGAGGGGGCTAAGTAGGACGATGTCGTCCGTGTACTCCCGATCGGTCAACCTAGCGCCAGGAAGAAACTCAATATCAACTTCACTGGACTGCTCAGGCGCACCTTCCAGAATGTCGTTCATGACAAAATTGAACAGGAAGGGGGAAATCAGACACCCTTGACGAACACCACCAGAATTGATAAACACCCGAGACAGTCGTCCATAAACCCTCACCCTAGTTGCAGAATGACGAAACAGTGATCTCAACAGATTCACGTATTTCCCTGGTACTCCATTGCATAGGAGACAGCTCCAGAGAACGTTACGAGCAACTGAATCGAAAGCAGCATTTAGGTCCAAAAAGGCCACAATCATCGGCCCT
Source organism: Paragonimus skrjabini miyazakii (assembly GCA_014338405.1). Classification (NCBI taxonomy): domain Eukaryota; kingdom Metazoa; phylum Platyhelminthes; class Trematoda; order Plagiorchiida; family Troglotrematidae; genus Paragonimus; species Paragonimus skrjabini miyazakii. Next base: position 25,505 of record JTDE01006271.1, read on the forward strand.
CTGTAACAGTGCTGATGTTCCAAGATCCGTCGCAAGGTAAAAATATGATCAACGCACCCTCGACCGGATCGGAATCCTGCCTGTTCCTCGCGTATCTGGCTTTCCCTGGGCTTAGTGAGACGACGTAAAATGAGGCCAGTAAGCAACTTGAACGCAGTGAACACCAAACTGATGCCTCTGTGGTTATCACATTGACTTCGGGCCCCCTTTTTGAAAATGGGAATTACTGTTGATAAGCATCAATCACGAGGAACCTCTTCAGTCTCCCAGATCGTCTGGAGGAGTCGCGTCAGTTCTGATATCAACCTCTCTTACCATCCTTGAAATGAGAAAGAGAGAGGAGGTCTGAACCAGGAGCCTTATTACGCTTTAATAACTTGAGCTCCAGGACCACTTCTGCTTCCGACTGAGGACCGTCTGGAATGCAATAACTGACCATTCGGGTACCGTCGTCTACATGATCTGGTTGTGGCCAACTGAACTCTTTTTCAAAATGTTCCGCTCATCTTTCAAGTCGACGCGATTGACTGGTGATAAATGAACCATCTTTTTCACATATAGTCTCACTTACACCGACTTGACGGCCAGTACAACCACGGATCAAGGAAAAAAGCCTCCTGCTGTTCCCAGATAAAAAGGCTCTTTCCGTCTCTTTCGATTGTTCGATCAGGTAGTACTCACGGTCTTTGCGCAAACTTTTAGTTAGTTTGCGTTAAAGTTCTCGACGGTCGTCATTATATTCAGAACCAGGTGGGATCGAGCAACACTCGTTCATGAGATTTAACGACGTGACGGAAATCCAGTGCTATCGCAACTGAACAGCTCCTTCGGTACATGCCTGTTCACAGCATGCTTTCATAGCTTCGGTGATTTGTTCCTAGTGTTTGTTACGATCCTTCCTCTGATTCGAACTGGGCAACTTCTTCATCAACGCGTTCTTTACATCATCGCTCGAATACCAGTTAAGCACCTTGCAGTTACGAGCGTAAGTCCTCTGGGCACATGACAAAACAACGGGCACGCACAACAGCTTGGTCAGAGTCCAGGTGGTTGCTCCAAAAGGCACGACAGTCCTTAACAGAGTGGCGCCACCTGTAACTAACTGCTATATGATCCAACTGTGTCCACGACTCAGAAGCACACGGAGGTCTCCAAGTAACACAGTGCTTTTTTCTGTGTTGGAATGCCGTGCTCGAAATATACAAATCGTGCAATGCGCACAGCTACAACAGTCTTTCGCCATTATCAGTGCTTTGTGCCCGG
>JTDE01006271.1:26867-37136 GCA_014338405.1 Paragonimus skrjabini miyazakii
TGCAGCAGTCTTTCGCCACTGTCAGTACGTTGTGTACGGACAGCAAACATACCTCCAAGCCGCTTCTCATCCGGAGAAAAACTACCAGGCTGTGCATTAAAATTGCCCGCTAGTATGATGATGTCTGAGTGTTTAGTTTGCCTCAGAAGGTCAACGAGGGCGTCATAGAACGCATCCTTGGTAACATCCGAACAGCTGTCCGTCGGGGCGTACGCCGATATAATGAATACACAACGCCTTTCTGATTTGCGTCGACAGACTTTTACCGATGTATTGAGTCTGACAGCGCACAAGCGACTATTTACTGGGATCCAATCGAGCAGGCATTGCTCCGCTCTGGAACTCAGTGCGATTCCCACTCCAGCTTGACCGCGAGATTCAGCTTCAGCGTCCCCAGAAACTCTAAGATAGAAACGCTTGGATCGATAGTTATCTAGAGGTGAGCTCAAATGGATAACTGTACTAGAATCGTAGACTCGCGTCTCCGACAAACATTACATATCAAGCTCCAGACTTGAAAGAGTATTAGCCAGACTAGCTTGCTGACCGACTTGTCGGAGATTGCGGACATTGAAGGTGCCAATGTTTACCAGTTGTCTTGGCGTCAGAAAACAATTATCGCCCGAAGGCACACGGAAGGCAGAAGGAATGGGTGGGTAAAACAGTAGGAGAAAGTCGTGATCGGTTAGTAATGTCACTGTCGGGAGAACGATAACTTCTGATACTGAACAAGGTCATTGTTTTTAATATACATGATGCGTTCAGTAGCTTACGATGACACACTGAAAATACCTAAGAGTCAGCTATCCATCGTGTTTTTTTGATACCAATAACAACCACTGCTCACCTGATATTTTAAGTCTGATATTCAACTGTATACCGCATGTATTCTGGGTGAGTACTGCTGTAGTTTTCAGAATGAGATTATTTCGACGGCAAACAAATGACCGAATTCAAGGGAGCCTCAATTTTTTCATATTTGTAACAAATTTCTATTCATGTTGTCGATCGACGTGAAGGTATTAGACTTTATGGCAACAGTCAGCACTACAAACAAGGCTGCTGCCAGTCTACGTTTTTTTGCTGCACTATCTACTTGGTGATGTATGATTTTTTACTTGTTTTCTGTAGTCAGAATCTTCTTGAGCATAAGCCATTTGTGGGGTAAATAATCATAAAGCTTTTGTCGTTTTGCCCAACTAGCGTAGATGAGACATTTTTGTTAGACCTTTAATAACCCGCACCACTCTCACTAAGTGGTAAGTGGTATCACTGTGGGGATCACGATGATCGACGACAAACACTCTCCAGCACATGCCCATCACGGTTTGTGACTGTGAAGCACTACATCACTGCATGTATTATTTGTGATAGGTAAATTGGTGCCATATCGCAGACGGAGAAAGACTGAACCGACATTTTTGAATTTGTCATCTTCACACTTAAGTTTTACAACTGCGCACCACATACAAGTGACTGCCTCCCACGCTGTCTGTTAATTGGTCAACTTACCGATTATCTCTTCTGTTACTTAATTTTGCTCCAGTATTACTCATTCGCCTACACACTGGAAATGCCTCTGGCTATTCGACAGATGGTGGATGAACAGATGAACTGTGAAGACTTGGCTATGAATTTTTTGGTCGCACATCTCACCCGGAAACCTCCATTGAAGGTAAATTGTGCATTGTGCTACATAGTATTGCAACTGTTTCTATCTTCCCCCAGTGCATGAAACTCTGGTTGTGAACATAGAGTCAGTCTTTTGTTCAGACGGTGTGGCGAGGCATTATTAATTTTGTTCTGTATCTTCTGAACGCCGACCCATTGGTCACATCTTATCTACATCACTTTTGCTCGGTGTAAAGATCCTGTTAGATCAGTAAGGCGTTCTCTTCTTTTTCATACTTCTGCCCAAGATGCTTTAATGAACTAACATCATGGGTGACTCTGTTTGTATCACACTATTATTCAGTTATTGATTCATTTCCACATCGTTTCTCTCTCTCGAAAACTCGTCCTAATCTACTAGTACCTTCATGTTATATGTTTTTCTACACATGAATCGAGGTAACCATGATTTTAGATTTAGGTTTAGATAGTGCCCTTTTGAGTGCTCATACTTGTCTGTAAGATGTTTCTATCGTGGTTTGTAACACGTTGCCACAAACCTCTCCCGTTTTCTGTGGTTTATTAACGTTCTTTTCCTTTCGATTTTAACCTATTGCATGTCATTCGCAGCGTCTGTGTGTTTTCGCTTATTGCACAGTTATGTTAGCGGAGTGGATGTTCATGGTTAACCATCTCAATCCTTCTTTCATTTTAAATATGTTTACCAAGTTTTTCGGACTTTTGCGTTTCTCTCTAATCGGTCATGTTCAAAAAATGACATTGAGAGGCTGGGTGAATTTCGGAGCGAAACCTTTCCTAGTTTTTGTTTATCCGCTCAGAGTGCGCGTTCATAGGCAGCTATCTTAAGCATCCTCCACGTCAAGTGGGCTTCGACGAGTGTGTCCAATCTCCTTCTTTCTTTTCGACTAGGCGATATTCTCGAAGGAGCATTCAAGGGTTCCACGGATCTCGGACTGAAGCTTCTAACAGCTAATTAGCCTACTGATACTGAGTACGTGGATGACATTGTTTTACTTGGTTCTTCTGCAGACAACGTGGACACCGTAATGAATCGATTGAATGACTGACTCTTTGGTATGCACTTTCCACCTTCGAAGTGAACCTTTTTTTTCAAGATCTGGTTGACGCGGACCCTGTCGTTTTCACAGCTGGTGGCAAATCGCTGGAGACTGTTGATCACTTCATCTATTTAGGTAATATCATCCGATCATCTTGTGATATTGCTGATGAGATATCCTAGAAGAAAGCGAAAACCTGTAGTGCATTAGCCAGCCTCCGTTATTTTTGGCATCGAAAAGACGTCAATTTATCGATTGTATTCAGAGTTCCCGATGCGTATTTTCGCGCAGATTTACCCTGTGAGTCAGAGACCTGGCTCTTTCGCATGGAAAATGCATTTAAACTCTTGGTATTGGGTTACTGTTTTCTACGCCAGTTAGGTTATATCAAGTGAGCTGACTTTGTGTTCACGACCGATAACCGAGATAGTACAAATGCACGGGCTGCGCATGTCGACAGAGCGTCCGCCTCGCCGCGCATTGTTTAGTATGGCTGCTAGTGGATGGATGGAACCACAAAGCGGCCAAGCGATGGCTTGGTCACGGGTTTTGAAGATCTCAACCTCCCTATTGAGCAAGGTTGGTAGGTGCCGTCTACGTGGATGGGGAGTATGTGACCATTCACAGCGCTAGTTGGAAACACTCTGACATGACATTGCGTCGTAGTCAATGACAGGCCTGTATCCGCAAGCTTGTTGACTTTTTTGTTTTGTTTTGTGAACCTCAATCGTTTTTGTTTGTTTGGTTTCTTTTCTTTTTCATCACTTTTTTTTACCTATTTATTACTCTACTACTTCGTGGACCATTATCCACGAGCCATAGTACTCGTGTGTACCGCTGAATGCTGAAGAAATGATAATATTTAGTACGCTCACGTCATCGCTTTACTTCGTTTATCTGTAGACCACCTCCAGCTTATGTGATTGGTCCTTATTAGATACATTCTGAGCCTTTGGAGTTTAAAGATTTGTTTCTAGGTTTACTCGTCGCTGGTCCTATTTTGGTTGTTGACTGGTTATTTGAGACTGTTTACCGTTTCACGCGTCTGTGTATCACTAGTTCATCACCTTGCAGTGTTTCACGCAAGAATATCTCCATTCTCTGTGGGGCCTTGGTGAGTTCCACTTTTCGGTTTAAGGTCAGGTTTGTACTACATATGCGCGATCGTTTTGCAGTTTGATTCAAAAACCTGACTCATCTACGCAGAAGATTCTTATAAGTATCGAGTGGATTTAACAATGAGTACAACACAATCATCTGTCAGTGCGTATTTGGGAAGGTTCCAGTGTGGCAGTAGATAATGGAGTCAAAAAGCGATCACTGCTTACGCCGATGAAGCCATCTACTCTGTATGCCGCTGGAAAAGCTGCTGGTGATTAGAAAATATCACAACATGATAAGATATTATCGTGACTACGGAATGTGAAAACCTCGTTCACTGATTGGGTTAGAGGGTGTCACCTACTATGTTCCGATCCATTTGACTGCCCACACCATTGGATGGAATCGTCAGACATGCCAGCATGTTGCGGTCAGTTGTTTACTTGCATTTATAAGCTAATCTCATATTGTCCTGTTATCGGTCGAGCAGTTTGCTTGTTAGTCGCCAGATCAACGGCAAGCTGCACTTCAGTGTCGTTGAGTTTGGCCCAACTACTACTGACCTGTTGTATCATTTAACCGGTCCAGTATTGTCTGCGTTTTCTGTGCAGAATGACTAATTGAGACAGCGTCATCCACATACCCACTACTCGGCAGAAGCTGCACTCCGAGATCCTCAAAATGATGCATCATGCCATATCGATACGGGTGAAACGATTGGTATGTGCATTTCAAGAATTACAGTGACGTTGGCCAACCTGTCGCAAGCTAATAGTGTGAATCCTTCTTTCTGTCCTGTTATACTGTCGCAGAACTCGACCTGTTCTAGTGAAGGACCGTTACCAGTGAATGACATTGTGTAATGAACTAACAGTTTGTGTCACGAGGTTATCAGGCAACGGATGTTCATGGTTAACAGTCTATACATCACCATGCCTAACGCGATCCCATTTCGTTCACTTCGTTGACCCGGGCACATTCTTCTTATGTCACCCATGGTGTGATTTTCGAAACCCGTGGTTGGCTGGAAAAGTATAACGGCAAATCGGAGACTTAGTACTTTGGCATGCAATAACAGGCATGTGTTCGGTGCGCTTCCTCGGTTGGAACCCAGATTCTTAATCGTTATAGGTAGAGGCTTTGTCAGATATGACACAATGATATTTTGTGGTGCTTGTTGTGAGTATTTCTAATGTTTTGTGGTATTGCCTTCTGCTGTTAATTCTTTTTTTTCTCCGGACCATTTTAGATTGTTACACGTGTTTATTCGAATCAGTGCTAAATATGTTTTGGGTGTGGTGGACATATCCTGTCTGTGTAATCACTTGGTTCAGTAACAAAATGATTGGGTCACGTTTTCCGCCTACTGCTGAACTTTTTTCTATATCGGGCACTGGTTGTCGAGACCACTAATAGTTAGGGGAGGCTACGGTATGCTCGTTTGTCATAATGATCCTGACTACTCTTTATAGTAAAGTTTATAGGTGCCATTACTAAGTTAGAGACTTTCTGCTCGTTTACATCGCTGTTTTGGGGTGCTATCCGACAGGGCAGCCCATCACGATCGATAGCTTCTTTACATTCAAGAGGTTACTAACTGTCCTCTCTATTACTGGTGAATGGTGTGACAGGTTTGTAAATAATGAATCGACTCATTTATAAAAGGTCCGGATTTCGGTTGGATTCAAACTGCGAACGGGAATCGCATGCACCTATGCGGCGTGTGCTCTACCAGCTGAATTACGAAGCCAAGCCAAGAGCCTCGTTATATCCGCTGCTATTTTTCAAAATTATTTGCATATTTTCCCCTTAGTATTGTGACGAGCAGCGGCATACGTCATCTGTTCTCATCATCTTCCACGTTCATTTCAGGCCACCATACACTGGACTTTCAACTGCCCAACGTGCGACAGCTTGGCGCTTCACGATCAGCCGGAACACTATCACAAGCGATCCGTCTGTCTCAACTGGCTTACTCAGTTCTACGGTTATAACCCTTTAGTGTACAGTCAGTATCGAGCGGACTCATTGCTGTTCAAGACCCGCATTCCACCGACAAAACAGAAATGTTACAAGTTCATCTAGCACGGAACGCTTGATTTTTCAATCTCGTGAAAACTTTCCCCCTGTTCATTTTTGTACTTGTATTTTCTGTCAGTCGTTTTAACTCAACTTTCCACATCAATGGCATTTCTTTTTTGTACATGAATGTGCCTTATATTCCTGATTTTTTCATTCTATGATTTCAACCTCTTTCTCATCATCATTATTTGTCTGCATTCAAGGAAATCTGGGTTTAATCTTGATTAATACACTTATATTGGGCACTTTTTCGCGCGCGCCGTTCGATGACTGCTTCCCTGAACTGAAACTATTTTAGCAGAAAGTGCATTGATCACGGAAGCCACACATATGTAAAGATTAACAACCGAGTGCTGTTCTGTAGTCTTGTTTTCTCCCACCGGTCCCCAATCCGAATGATGGGCTCGATTGACAAGCTGAAATCAGGTCATAAACAATCTTTGCCATTTTGACCTTATGGGTTGATCTATTTCAGGGTTCACGTTGCTTCCAGAAATTTGCTACTTCAAATCACCAGTTAACTGATCAGCATCTTTCTATAGGTTGGTTACCACCCGTTAGTCTGTCTTCCACTACTTTCCCAATTGACTTTTCTGATAGTCTGACTAATTCATATTATTTTACCATCTCTGTTTTTGTCTTAATTGTTTCTTTCCTTCTTTTTTTCGTACGGTACGAAGTAAGTGTCTAAACAACTGTCTTGTGCAGTCTCATTTACACAGGGCCAGTGGTCAAAGAGCTCTATCGATCAGTGTTGACTACATTGGACGATTTCGATTATGATGATGTGATGACGTTTCGACTTTTTTCTGTTTCGTTTCTCTGATTTGTCTGATCTTTTGTGACAGTTTACGCCGTTGGATATTTCTCAAAATACGTTTGATTTTAGCTGATCTAACGTAGATTCCGTTTGGACAGCATTCAAAAGAAGGGTCACTTCAACGATACTTCGTAAACGGTTTTCTCTTCCATCGGAATTATGTGAAAATTCGGCTTGTAGTTTCATGGTATTATGTTGTTTACTTCTCATGACCGCATGGAAGTGTCTAGTTAGTTAGGTACGGTCTTATGGGCGTAAGCAAGACTATTTTTGTTGTCAGCGTCTTGTCCGTTGAAGCGAATGAATACCTACATTTTGGTGCGTTATGCCGGTAGTTCATTGTACGGAAAATTCTGCCGTAATTCGCCATATATGGGTCCATATGCGCACTTTATGGTCCGTAGCCGTTAACCAGAAGACACATCTAATGGTTGGACAACCCAATAGGGCCAGGGGAATTTGTACAGAAGGGTTGTTACCTAATGAGGTTCACAATTTTAAAAAGACACCGCAGAAAAAACATTACCCCGATCGATTACTTAAAATTCTGGTACACAGAAACAATGAGCCTGTCGTACTGACAGTAAGTGTGAGAGAGGGAGATCTCCGTGAGTCCTTTACTCAAAGGTGACTGTGCATTGGAGTACTTCATTGAACGACTGAAAAATCAGGCAATAGGACATTCACTATGGTCGGGGTGTAATCTAGTTTTACGTCTTCGAAGATCATTCCTCAACAGATAAAGATTATTCCCCTGTTCACACTCGAAATGTGATTAATTAGTCGTCTCTTCGATGTTGTGCAGCAGAATACGATCAGACAATTCTCAAATCGAACGAAAGAACATCACCGGGTCTGGCTGAGAACTGAACCAATCAATTCAATAAACTACCCCATCGCCACTCATCCTGTTAACTCGACCCACCACACTGAAATCGTGCAGTCGTCCTGCGTCATCTAATGTGCGTCTGGAAACCAGTGCAAATCGATCGGACGACATCATATAACGATAACTGAAATGATCGCAGCTTTGCTACGCAATCTGGCGTTGCGCATCGATAAAGTGTGTTCAGTTGCTGAACCTGTAATCATCTCTGAACGGCGCTTCATCTTTGATGATAACAAGAAAGATGGATTTGAATATTCACTCTCGGATTAAAGGTGACCGAATTACGTTGAACCGCATGCAGATAGACACGGCGACAGTCGAATAATCCTGGACCCATTTGAGTTTACACCACTCATTTATTTTACGGTTGGTAATTGGTTGGGATTCTGTTTACATGAGTGTAGTTTTCGCATTTGGATAAACTTCAGCTGTATGTTGGGTTCGCCTCCCAGGCTGGTGACCTTCTGACCCACAGAGTTGGTAGCTGGAGGCTAGGTGAGATGGCAGCTAATTAGGCTCACTAGCGCGAATCTTGTCGTTGTTTGTTCGAGTTTTCTGTGAATTGGGTGCACTTAATGACGTGGGGGCAGTGAAAGCCGTAAGGAAGCTAGCTATTTTGCTGATGACGCTTTACTTTTACCTACAGTTTGGTTGTTTGTTTGCAAAGTGTAGACACTTTAATGTTGAATATTGATGATCCCTTCTCTCCCTTCTTTTTTCTTGTACACAGTTTGCCTTTTTTCCTCGTGGTTTTGTGGCAATTAAACATCAATGTATTGTATTGTTGTCTATGATGATTATTTCAGCTGTCCCTGTTGACAAGTTCTAACCACAGCGAAACGATCATATAGCTCTTCTTTTCGATAGGGGGTCAGCTGAAGAGCCTATCTGAATTTGAAAGCTGTATTAGCGTTGGAAAATGCTCACTTTACATCAGCCATATCTCCAACTACTTAACACTCGCTAATATAGCGCTCCACCAACGTGCCAATTTCTATTATTTCAGCTTAATCAGGTGTCCCAATCGTGAAGTTACCAGTTGGATTTAACAAGCTGGTCACTTGATCTTGTGTTGATGTGATCGGACAGTGTAAGTATCACTCAGAAACGAATGGAAGTGAGTACTCGCTCACGGTAATTCTGTCCTTCCTAAGATTAGGTCCCGTGAGAACGTGGATCGAGATTCGCGTTCCGGTGGTTCCTGCCGACTAACTTGCAATAGAAAACTTCGAGAACTTTTCAAAATGACCAACTGAAATATGTGTTTGTAGCTTGTGGAACGTAAATGTTTGATGAAAAAATCAAACCGTTTTAGTTGGGTTGACGGGCATTTTCAAATTATTTCCAAGTCTCTCGCAAATGACTATTTCCATCTCAAAGTTTTGCCGGCATATATGACCTTTTTACACTCGTCGTGTAACGTTTGACTGACGTGATTTCCACGTGACATATTTGTTATCAATTCCACACCGAACTCTCGTGTTAAGAAACAAGGGGTCCAGTACATTACTATACGATAAATTTATTACAGTTCATCACTGCGGACAAAACTTTGTTATCGAAATAGCTGCCTGCAAAAGAAGATATAGTGTCGATACTTGTTACTTATCATGTTCCAATCGGCCGCAGCACACGGGAATCAATTAATGCTGTGATTTGAGTGGTTTCTCGCCCAAGTGTGACTTTTCTCCCATGCCTGATTTGTGACCTACTACCGTTGTCCGGACTTCTCGACTTTCAACTGATTCTCTTTCGCTCGGCTTATTTATCTGGTTTTTCTCTAGCGTTAACTTCTCGTTCGGATGTAGATTGAAGCAGATTGTTCATTGTCACTAGAGTTTTGAAGCATCTCCCACAGGTGTCTGTGATTTTGAAGTATGAGATCTCTCGATGGTGATGCTGTTGTCACTGCTGCTGGTAGTGATCGCCCGTTATGTAAATTGTATGCTGTTCGTCACTCATTTCACTCCGATTGAGAATATCTCTACTAACGAACCACGGTTCCTGATAATCATTCAACATTTCATTGTAGCAACCAAGATGGCACTAAAGCAGTTCACATGACCTCAAATCCGCAAGCAGAAAAACAGCATATATTCAGACAGTTGATTTAAGTTCACCTCATTGATGTTGACCAATTTGGAAATTAGAATCATACAGTTGGAGTTGGAAATTAAACTTACGGTTTTGTGCATCATAAGGACCAAACTGGGCTTGCCTAGTTTAAGTGCAACCAACTCGGTTGCCCCAGACTGAGGTCGGGCAGATTTTGCTGACCTGTTCGTAATTGTTCTGACTAGAGAACGGGCAAATTAGGGCTTACTCGTCTTCACCGTTTTTAAATTTTCATTATCATGAAGACCTCATACCAATACTTGATCATATTCTACGTCTGAGCCATAGCCCGAAAATTTCCCGGCGATTTTACCTATGTCAGTAAAAACTAATTAGGAGCAATTTTTTCATTACCCCGGAAGCAATCTTGTTGCCAGCTGGTAAAAAATGCAACTCAACTGGTATTGTGTGTTAAACACTTTAAACCTATTTTATATTCGATACACAACCCCTCCATTTCTGTTATATGTTCGCTGGGATTTGAAGGATTCCGACATTCCCTTGACCCGACCTATATTGCTACCTTGGCGAGGTGGTCGGGCTTGTGTACTGTTTTGATCCGGCGGGCTATG
>JTDE01006272.1:0-13513 GCA_014338405.1 Paragonimus skrjabini miyazakii
TGCTTCTTTTCGAAAGGGGCCGACTGGAAAGTCTATGGGAATGCGACAGCTGCGATCAATTGTGGGTGATGTTCAATCTATATGAAAATCAAAAAATCCCCTACTACTCATCAATAGTGTATTCACTGAAAGGCAAAGTGGACGGAAACTGTCATCCGAACAGGTGGTCACCGTGAGGAAAAAGGTTGACATAGAATGGTCTCTTAAACATGATTATAGTATGCACAAGTCAACTCAAAGGCTAATAAACTCGATTAAATGAACATTTAACGCAGCCGAACTTCGTGTATTAAGTCGGGCCCAGAAACTGTGCTTTCAATCGAAAGAGATTAACCCGTCGGTGTCACCTCCGATTTTGTCCATCAATTTACACGTAACTGTGGAGAAATTTACGTAGGCAGGACCGAGAGATACTTGTTCTCCAGAGTGAAGGGGCATTTGTCCAAGTGGGTGGGGAAGACCGTGTAGCCAGAGAACGGCAATTTCGTTGAAATAGGCAAACAACAAGTTTCGACAGTAGCTAAATAAGCCCTGATCATAGGTCACATTATGGACCTAACTTGCGCACTCAGAATCCTATTAAGGCATTCCAATCAAGGATTCCTGCTATTTGCCGAGGCCGTCACTCCGCCTGAAATCGTCTTGTGCGTTCAGAAACAATTGCTCATGAACTTAATGACCTTTCCTAACCCAACGACCGATTATCCCATACCCACCAAGCAGTTTGATGTAAAATAAACTACTCACATTACTGCAAATTAGGTACACATGAGTCAGTACGAAGTGTTTGTGTCTACCACTCTTCGTGTTCTAAACGTTTCGATTAAATTAAAATACTATCCGATACAACTGAACGTACGATAACTGATGACTTCCGGTTGTCAACCTCAAGGTTACTGGTTCCAGTCTCGATTACAATGGTTGCTTCTATGCCTATTTGGGAAGTCTGGCAGTATCCACCTTACAAACGGTCTGGTGTAATATGACGACAAACACCATGTGGTGCAAATGTTGCAGGTGATTTGAAACAAAAAAGGGGCTAACAGAGAACCATATGAGTCACATAATGGCTGCACAGCTTCCTAAAAACACTCACAAGAAGAGACCCTTAGGGTTCTCAAGAGTCTTTAACGTTCGCGTCCCAACGCGTTCCGTCCACTGACAACCTATGCACAATTAAGCTTTGTGGCTGTTTATGGTAGAAAACTCTATGAAATTGATTAATCAAACTTAAAAAAGTGATGATCTTATCTTAACAAAAAATCGACACTCCATGGCTGGATACAGTAAACGCGAAAGTTCTGTGATTACGAATATGTAACAGCTGATAAAAATCAGATCATACAGTTAACTGAAATTCTAAAGCAGTGTTTACTTTTACATCGAGGATCAACAACGTTTAATGTATTGAGTATCCGCAATAAAACTCCCATCTAGAATGCTCAACATCAGTTCTAAAGCTGACATCCAAAAGAACTGTTTACAGCCTTTACAAAAAGTTTCGTGGCTGACTTCTACACCACTTAGTATCATATTTCAAATAACACTACTTCTAATTAATCGTTTTTCCTTTTTCATGACGCTTCTTTACTGAATGAGTCAATTTGGGGGCACTTTTGAACAGGACCTCTCGTCACCTACAAATAACGGAGAGCAGAAGTCACAGATTAGTGGCCACGATGAGTGTCAAAATTTTTCGCACTAACGACCTCCGGTTATTCAACTCTATTTATTTACAGTCATAAACTCCATCATCAAAAATACTATGTCGATGGATGACATGAAAAATAAGCCGAGAGAGGACCTAATTTCTAATTGAGCTCTCACGTTTAAATTGAAACATGCAGTAACAACGTGCCGAAATCTTGAAAACAAACAACGATGCTAGCGGACAGTAAGGGTGAGGCAGCATCTGCTTCTGCTGTCCTGTTTGGTTAGGCGTGCAAACGTCACAAACGACCAAGGCGAACAACGATAACATCCACTCCACTGAGCTCGATCGATTACCCCTTCTAACGTTTGCCACCGAACAAAGCAGCCATATTTTCGTAATTACACTAGGATAATAAAGGAAACCATTTCGAATTGTCATAAATAATTCCATTTGAGAACTTCAACAGCATTTCAGTTCGGGTTGTCGAGTTTGCCTTGCTGATCGCCTCACCGTCCAGAACTGTTACGTTTAAAACCAGGTTGTTTCTCTACAAGCTATTTCAACACCCTAGTGTGTTACTCGGAAAATGGAAGGATCGATAGCGACGAAGCATATCCCGAGTCTGTATTGTTAACACCCTAAAATGCGTTTTGCAATCTAAAAAATACAAAGTGCTTCTGGAGATATAATGCTAAATAATGGTGTTGTAGAAAGTATGGATGAGTAGTAGGGGATATGGTTAATTTCAGCTTGGACATCACCTAAATGTGATCGCAACTTTTGCATTCGGACTATTTAGCCAGTCTCCTTCGAAAAGAGATACAGTGTATCAACTCGGTTGCCTCATGAAAGTCTGACCGAACTTCTAGTTCCGACCGCGGCAAAGATATGGGCTACCGACGGGCTCGAACAAGAACGAAACGCGAGTCTAGTGCTTATTTCGAAAGATGCTGGCTGGAAAGTGTATCTGAATACTAAAGCTGCGAGCAAATGTGAATGTTCAACTTGAGGATACGAAGATTGTTGGCCGATATGTGTACTCAGGAAGTTGCATCAGCAACGACGGAGGTATAGGGAATGAATGAGAAACATGTCTCCAAAAGTGGGCTTCGGAAAGTGGTTGTCCGCCAATCTAATACACCTGTGGCTACATAGGGACATCTCTCTGAGGCTTGGATGACAAGTATATAAGTCGACTGTGACGGTCATGCTACATCAATGCTGCAAGGTTGTTTATGGGCGACTGTCATTATGAAATACACATTGTTTAGAGTGTGCTATTTCCAACGATGTGGAAAATCCAACCAGCAAAGTGAGTCGAAATCGTCTAGTCTCACCGTTACACGGACAATTCAATACCAAATGGATTATGATATTACCAAATGAAGTGTGGTCTCCATTGCTCTATTGCATGCTAGGTAGTTATTAAGGGAAGCACGCTTACGTTTAACATCAGTAGTTAGCATGACATCTATCGCTTCTTTAGGGATCGTGAATGCAACAACAATTCAGGCAATCAGCGTCTTGGTTCATCTAATAAGTGTAGGACGGTTCTCCAACAGATATGACGCACCTCTGTAGCTGACCACTGAAAAGACGAGCTTGTTCACTGTAACCATACCAAGGAAACCAATGTATCAGCGTCATTCGCTGCATCAACCTGTCACGTGATCCGCACAGTTTGTCTATTTATGCTGATCGCCGAATTGGACAGTACCTCAGTGCAGTCACCTGAGTCTTGCAATCCTGACAATATGAAACCGCAGATAGTTGGCGGCATCCGTTTCGGATTAGTCTTTCACAGTAAACGAAGCCGAAGGACGCTCGTTCATAATACTCACCACGACTGGCTTGCGCTGCACCAACTTTGGCTGCATTCACACACCACATTTTCAGTGTAAACCCGAAGGACTAGGGCCAAGAAGCGTGTGAGTAGGGGTCTTTGTCGACTAACTGGCTAATCCTGGTTAGTCAGGCGATAGGCTAGTATCCCCCTTTCGGGGGAAAACAGATTCTAACGTTAATACCCTGCGCTCAATCCTAGCCATCTATCTGCCCCAAGTCTGGTCAGACCACATGTTAACTGTTTCGCTCACTCACATATCCTTGGCCTACCCTCGAGGTCACGGACACAGATCAGGCGCTGCACAGGCCACGGTGTGATTCGGCACAGGCCCCGCTAGAAGTTTTTCAACTTCACTTACCTGACAGACTATGACTCCTTTTGCCTCAACACTGCGAGTATCAAGGTCATATGCATCCACACACACGCGCTAACTTACAGGCATGTGACGCACACCTATGAAGGCGACTAAAATCACATTAACACCGGCTCTAACGCCGCGTCTCGGTGGGTGAACAAGTCGGCAACGAGCAAAGGCAACGGACACGAGGACGTGAGCAACACCACAACCGTACAGCTACACACCGCATCCACGTGATGCTGTCCCTGCAGCACTGCCGACACATAGATATATCTGGATATTGTTATCCACAATGGTAAATCGGAAAGTTATTTTGTACTGTATGCGAGTCTCCTGGCCTGCTTATTTCCAATTGCACACACGCCAGCACTCACGATCACGAAGTCAACTAACTGCATTTCCGGTCATCACGCATGAATCAACTCAGTGTGACTGAAACACAAATGATAAAGCCGGACGCGTTTAGATCGCGAATAGTTAACTAAGTACATGGACGAAACCAAACAACACGCCGTGACATGTAGTGCTGCTATAATTCTCCACACATCTTTCCGACAATAAAGGCGTCACATTCAGTGTAAAGTATCCATCATTGGGGGACTGCGATTTGTTGATGGAAAGTCACACCATCAGGGGTTTTCGGATCCTGTCACACCAAATTGTCCCACACAATGGATGGTAATTCAGATACACCTCCAATAGCTGTGTCCAGTTTTAATCAGACTTCGATAATACATATCAAACAATACACCTACATGAATAGGTAAGACATCGTGATCATAATGGTCACTTGTAAAAATGCGGTAAGCAACGCAAGCCATGTTTTAATGAAACGGTGGCAAGGTTTTGAGGGTTTAAACGGGACTCCAAGCACAAAATTCAGTTCCCAGCTCGTGTGGATCGGACGTACAACAATCAAAGAAGTGTTCGGTGCCATTGGACACGTGAACAGCCCAACGTGGACTGGCGCAGTTATGCTAAAATTACGATCTGGAGAGCTGGCAAGGACAAAGAGAATCAGCTTTGTCATAAGCAATGAAGGTTGCTGATCAAGTACTTTTACTGGAAATATAAACAATGTCGAACTTCGGACGCTCAAAAGTGTGGTGCAGTTTTAACCCGAATCTGGAAGTAGATCAGTTGGTGCCGAGTGCTATCGCCTTTCGCTTTGATGTGTGCCACCTTCTTCTGTATGCACCCGAACAAGTGCAAAACTAGCGATTTCTCTCATCCTAAACTTTCGCAAATGGACACCAATCAAGTTGTTGGAAGGCCACGGTTCGGGGAAAATAACCAGCTAACACAATATTGTGTTTGGGATCGTAATCATATAGGAAGACCATCTGACCCATTGATAAATCCGGGAGGAATGTTGGAGCATAGCTCAAAAAAAACATTCAAATACACTTCCTTGGTCATCCGCTGTTTAGTAAAATGCAAAGTCCAAGGTTATCTTCATGTGGGTAACCCCAAGTCATGAGTAACCTATTTCCCGACTTGAACGGTAGTGTGATGACGCATGTGCGGAGTGCATCGCAAGACTAATGGGGATGTCAGCGTGCCCAACAAAAAAATATTTTTCGTTACGACAAATGGTAGCTGACCGAAAAGTTACACTTCTATGTATGCGTTCACGAACCAACTTCAAATGTTTTCCTTTGTTCCTTTTAGAAGAGGCAGGGCAGCTTCTTAGGCGGCGTCTATGCTGGCCCACATCTCGAATGTACCTTCGCATTGCTTGATTCAAAGCAACCCTGTCTTCATAGAAGAGAAAGATGTAGGCAACATCCCATGCGGGAATGAATTGTACAAAATGCATTACACTCGAGCAAAAGGTCTACAGAGTATCTTGTTTTTCGACACCTCTCTGATTATTAGCTTCCAGGTCTTCTTTCCAATCCAGTAAGACTTCATGCAATCTCTGCAATGCTGCGTCACATCCATTCTGCGTGTGACCGATACTTTCTTGGTGTACGTCATGGTAACTGATGCGAACACTGAGGCCGTGATGTTATGTGGCGATGGAAGAGTCGCACTGACCTGAATGAATATGACTCACTTCAGTTTGTTAAGATGACCTTGGTGACATTGTCATGATTTGCCGAGCTGAAGACGATAATCGCGCAAAAACCTCCAGCGTAGTCATGAAAAACAGTGTAACGGACAAGTTCGTTTTCAGTGGTTCATCACCAGGTTAAATACATAACATTTACATAACATTTTACAGGGAATCATTAAAGGGGTAAATGGGGAACGGATGGTTATTGGGGTCAGTCAGTTCAACATCATGCTGCAATCAAGTACCTACCAGAACAGTGGGTTTTGACAGGCTAACATGGTGAGGGGTTGGTCTCACTGTCCTTGATTGGGTGGCCTTAACTTGGTAAATTGGGTTAAATGCGTCAGTCACATTGACAGTGATTCGAATCCACCAGGTGTGGCGATTGGCAGATTAAGTTATTCCACTGTTGAGTCAAGCTGGGTGGTATTCCCGAACTCGTACAGATAAGCGTCTGGTCATGCGGCCAACATAACTAGTTCCACAGGAACAGGTGAATGAGTATACTCAAAATGAGACTGCAGAAACAAGCACTTTATCTTTTAGGCGTGGGCACAAAACCCGACTGGACGTAAGGTGAACACGTAATTTAGCAGCGTAAAATGTATTAACCGCCCTTGAGTCTACGTGTGATAGTTTCAACTAGTGTGTCGCCCTTGATGGGTAATCCGTTTTCTTTTCCGCTAGATGCAGCTGGTCCCTTTCACTCCACTGTTGCATAGCTCTGTCTATGAACATTCACGGGTAGCCATTTTGTATGAATATTGTAGGTATGAAAGTCAATTCTTCGGCAATAGTATCGTCTGTGCAAATTCATACAATCCTGTCCGTTAAACAGTTAACCAGATGTTTTTTCAGAGCGGGTGGTACAAAACTAATGAAGTAAATGTACTAACCATTCCATGTACTCTTTCTGTGTATCGCGCGCTGAATTGAACCATCAGCGCGGCGATGCAAACGTACATCCTAAAAACCTAACTGACTGTTCATTCCGGTCTCCAACAAAAATGGCAAATTTTGGTGTGCGGAGTTGAAGCTCACCAAAATGTCGGTTGGATTTACGTTGTTGTCGAGTACGCAAAAGATGTCGTCAACGTACCTCTTATGGATTATCGGTGAACTCAACCGTTCGTTTTCTAATTCGGCCATGAAAATATCTGCAAACAGTGGTCCCAAGAGCGATCCCATTGCTACACCGTCCTTCTGTCCATAAATACCTTCGTTGAACTTAAATTGCCCGTTGTAACTGCACAGCTAAAGTAACTGTTTGAGTTCGGTGAACGATATCTGAATATCCATGTCACTAGCCTCGATATCATCGTATAGATAATCTACGGTCTCCTTTAGGGGAACATTGGTAAATAAAGATGCGATGTCAAGAGAAAACCTTGATTGTCCAATCAAATTGATAGCTGTGATTGCATTCACCAGATCAAAGGGGTCGTGTAATTTGTGCGTCCGGAGTTTTCGCCTGACGGGATTTAGTATTTGTGATAACAAAGGATGTACTTGATTGTGGCGTGACGTCAAACTGACTGACCTCATTGACCACCCGTTCCCTGTTTATCCCCTTAATGATTCCCATGTAAAGATTATGATGATGAATCAATGGAAAGGAGCTTGTTCGTTGCACAGTATTTTTCATGAAGAGGATACATTGAAACGAAACCATACTTCAAAACACTTGATAACTAGACGTCGTTTGAACCTACAAACAAAAATATTTCACTGGAGACTTTCATCACTCATAATGCTGACGCATTTTGTAATGGGTTACGATGAATACCGGCTATGTGCTCAATTATCACATCCTACTTGATATTGCATATGACCTTCAACAGTTCACCCAATTCAACTCATCGCGCTGTGAATACTGGCACAAAAGGGTAGAAGATTTAGCAGTGGATAACGAAAAGCGATGGTATGCATGTAACCCAGTCGAATTCGACAGCTGAATACATCGCAAGTCTAGTTCTCGACGTCCCAGCAATTTTGTCTACGAGCTGCTTGTTTACCATTGGTTTAATCTTGTGAACCATGGAGGTCATCAGGAACAATAAGAGAGGCCCAGATGTATATGCGCGTGGATAGTTGTATAACAGGACAGGTGGTACAGCTGGTAACGGACAGGTTGGGAACGTTTTCGAAAAGAACATTGAATTAACCATAACGAAGTTTGTTTCCAATATTTCTGCTTGAACTGAGTGGCCTCACTTCAAGGAATGCATCAACATTAGATTATATTTATGAATCTAACAAAATCATGAGGTCAAGTTAAACATCACCAACAACTGATCAGCAGAAGCACTAGACTCGAGTTTCGCTCTCATTAGACTTCGTCAGTGGTGCATATTCTTGCCACTACTGGGACTAGAACTCCGGCCACGCTTTCAGGAGGCAACTGTGTTGACCACTGCGCCAGTGATCTCACATTAGGCACGTCCAAATTACCACATGTAAACGCTCAACCACCTTCGCTTGTGGGTAGTGATCAGGTTGCCCGATCGTCTCGATAGAAGACAGTTACTGTCTGTTAACTCCCGTCAGTGGCGAGGTTGTGCAGTACTGACGAGCTCTAATGAGAATGAAACTCGAGTCTAGTGCTTCTGCTGTTCGAAAGAGGCCGACTGAAAAGTCTATGGGAATGCGACAGCTGCGATCAATTCTGGGTGATGTCCAATCTACATGAAAAACACAATCCCTTACTACTCACCAACAGACAAAGGAACTATACAAACAAGACAGCCATATTTGGTATCATGCGAGTTGATATGACTAACAAAGACGTCAGGCGGCCGGGCAGTTGTCAACACATTCACAGAAAACCCTACTTTATACTGCACAGCTAGACAATCATAAGTTAAGAATACTTCATCTATACAGGACAAACACAATCGTTCGTTATGATTCTAATATATTAGTAAGTGTTTGTCCATTGAAAGAGATATTACGACTGCGTCTGTCCGTAAAGCGAGTACAGAAACTACGCGTTGAGGCACACACACCATACACCCATAATATCTTGTTATTATGCTCGTGCGTTTGTATTCATATGTGATTATCTATAAAAGAGCGTCCTAAACTAAAAACTCATCAAGATATAGCAAGAATACAAGAAACCTCAGGCTTATTCTGCGCACTTCACGAGCTGTTCGAATGCAGTGTGACTGGCAGCAATGTATATGATGGTGTGCAAACGAAACATACTGTTCGGGTATGCCCATCCAATATGATTATCACACAGCTATCAGTGATCAGTATTTCTACCCATTAGAACTTTGGACAAGACCGGAACATACTACGCGTTGTTATGAAGCATGTCCTTCACAATTTTGCAACTCTGCTTGAGATTATTCAAATGCTTATCCTTCGATGAAGTCACGACAAAACCAGTTAATGAATTCGCATTTCCCACCTAACAAAACCTTTTGTATGCATGAACAAGAAATTCAATCACATCGTGTTAGCCCTGAATAGGGCTTTCGTCATTCACAAATGGATTTGACATTTACGGCAGTATTCCCATATCCTTGTCTCTAATCGTTTGCACACAGAATCGTTTAGTGTGGTGGGCAAAACGGGCACATTGTTCCCCCGTAACGTCCTTTATAACAGAATGAACTACTTGTTCCAGAATACGTACGCGCCATTTCTGACGGCTCAGTACTTGATCAGAATCACCATCTATCAACGCATCATAGTGGACTGGTAACTGCTGCTTCACTGTCGCCTTCACTATGCTCCAGGCGTTCTCAATGGGATTCAGCATGGACGAATACTGCGCTCCTCTCAATGACTGCCCTTCTTGATAAACATCTTCGGAAAGGATGCCTTCCAAATCAGTATGACGAAGAGCATTGTCACAAACTACCACTACTGTTGACATAGCTACGCCAATCTTCAGTTTACCTATCAGAGCACGGGACTATTGTCTACAGTCATTACTGTTGTAAGCAACCCCTTCGCACCACAAAGGTTGTAATGAAACTGTCAATCAAATGTAAGTTTCGGCCTCTGCTGCATGCTTTCGTCCCCTTCGAAGAGCGTCCCATCGATCTTGTGCTAAACAAGTCGAAGTTCGTCTCATCAATCCAGCAGAGTTTTGGAGCTTGCATAACACTCCAACAATCGATAAACAAAATTCCGTCGAGCGGCCCGGTTCTCATTGGTGTTCATGTTGACGGGAAGTTGGCACAGCTTCGTCACAGTGATGAACCACCCATTGAAAATTGGCTGACGATAGTTGTCAATACTCCTTCACAAATTCTGCTTTCACACGCATTTTCAAAAATGCGAGAGTCACTGTCGGATTCGTGGAGATCAATTTCAGTATCATATTGGTTTTCGATTCATTCAAAATTTTACTCCCCTGTCCTCTGCGTGGTTGCGATTCGTAACTGATACAATCGAAAGGGGGCCACTCACTCGCCATTTAGGCGAGCAACCATGTGGACCAACCATTGCCTCTTTTGACCGTTTGAATAATGCGCCTGCCCGTATCGGACCTGAGGCAGTTATACTTGCGTCTGTCACCCACGGCTGATTTTGAAATACCAAAACATGTGTTAGGAAACCACTTGACTTCACTAGTGTTGTAGGCCACAGGGTTATTGATGACGTTCATCAGTTCGTGCTCTCTGTCCCTTATAGGATGAACTCTGTACCCCGAGCGGATCGCAGGACGACCTTGACAAATCAAATATTTTAGATGAGACCCAGCTGCGAAAATTCTGGGCTTCGGCTGGATTCGAACCAGCGACAGAAACAGCATGCCCAAACGCGGCAAGTGCACTACCAGCTGAGTTACGAAGCTACGCCTGCAGCTCATAAATTTCACATTTGGACTCAACAATGGCGTTGGTGGATTCCAGCGTGAACTGTTGAGAAATCCCGCTTTGTCAGTCAGAACGCTGGATCATTCGGTGGATTCCACGATACGATACAGTGGACTGGGCGGTTAACTGAATCCGAATGTAAAATTTCTTAGTTCCCGGCATGTCTCCGTAGCTCAGCTGGAACAGCGCTTTCCGCGTTTGGGCATGCTGTTTCTACTGCTGGTTCGAATCTAGTTGAAGCCCAGATTTCTCGCAATTTGGTCCCATCCAAATGACCAAATCCGCCACGTTACTTATAAGTAATTCAAATATTCCCTCCGACATCACCCCATCAAAGCAGCTAATGCGTGCAGTCGGAATCAGAGAGGCCGCAAAACATGACTTCATTCGACCAATCATAAACCATTTCTACAGCCTGAAAATCCAATGACAACATGAGACGAAAGGCGTTTACACAAAAGGTACATTCTTGTGTCTAAAAAAGAGAAACCAGTATGGAAAAAGATGTAGACGAGGTGCTCATATCCATGTTGGCTATACGCTTGTAGTGATGATATGGCAAGCAAGCTGGCTATTCGATTGCATTAAATAACAGCGGCCAGTACCAAAAAATTGAGGTGATTAAAAGATCAATGTTGCACAGAAAGATTTCAATAAAATGGCTGAATAGAAACTCGAGTATGGAGTAACAGGACTGATTTTGTGTTAACCGTGTCTACACATGGCCGTCTTAATATCCATTAAAATAGTCAGCTAACATGGAAATTTGAACAAAACAGTCAGAAAACGAAAACTGTTTTTTTTATATCGAACACTTAGGGGAGGGTAGTGTGGATAGTCAACTGGTGAATTAGGAAAGGTCACTAAGTCCAGGGAAGGGTCAAGTTTATGAGGAATTGTTTCTGAACATACAGGGTCGGCTTCAGTCGATTGATCGCGACCGCCTCAGCAAACCGCAAGAATATTGGATTGGAGTGACGTAATAGGATTCTGAATGCACAAGCTGGGTCGGTAACGTGACCAGTGGTCAGGAGGTGTCTTGCGACTGCGGACGCTGGTTACTTGCATGTTTCAAAGACACTGTCGTTCTTCCGTATACAGAGTTTTGCACTCATTTAAGCACATGTTCCTTCACTCTGGAGATCAAGCACCTTTCCGTTCTGCCTATTTAACTTTCTTTGCAGTTACATGTAAGTTGGTAGACACTATGTGAGATGGTACCGATAGGCTATTCTCCTTTGATTGAAAGGACAGGCAGTTTCTGGGTCCGAGCTAATACACAGAGTTTCGATGCGTTAACTGTTCGTTTAATCGAATTCGCTAGTCTTTGAGATGTTTGAAGCATGCTATAATCACCTTTAAAAATGCGATTCTATATAAAACTTCTTTCTCCTCACTGTGGCCACCTGTTGGGAAGATGGTTTTAGTCTACTATGCCTATCTATGAACCTTTTCGGATAACCACCAGATTGCAGTACAGACGTAATCAAGTGTAATTCTCTCACAAGACTATCCTGTGAACAGATTCGTCTTGCTCGGGTGAATAGTGTATTTACTATTGTGCGTTCGTAATAAACCGGTGTGAACCTACTAAAGGTCAGGTATTGACCGGACCACGTGGATTTTCTATAGACAGCTCTATTCTTAGAAACATCGTCCCGGCGATTTATGAGTATCTAGAAACGGCAAACAATTATCAGCCTCAAAGTTACATGTTATCTTCAGGTTTATTTAAGCGTCGCACTAGGTTATCCATTGCCTGTTTGGAACGACTGAATACTAATGTACCATCAACATAGCGTTTACAGTATGACAGATTTGCTGTCTGCGGCTAATTCTTGCTCAAACTTAATATGAAAGAATCTGCTAAGATGGGCCCTAGTGGACTTCCCATGGTTACTCCATCTGTATGGTGGCAGGACCGATCAGAATCCTATTACTTCAGTCCAATCCAAGATTCTTGTGATTTGCTGAGGCGGTCGCAATCAATCGACTGAAGCCGACCCTGTGTGTTTAGAAACAATTGCTCGTAAACCTGACCCTTCCCAGGACTTAGTGACCTTTGCTAACTCACCGACTGACTATCCAACCGACCCCCCTAACTGTTCGATATAAAAAACCGCTTCATGTTATTGTAAATTTGGTACTGGCGAATCATTACGAAATGCTTGCATCTACCAGTTTTCGTTTTCCGACTGCTTTTTTCAAACTCCTAAAGGGAATGAACTGCAGAGTGGGTGTGCATACTATTGCTCTACAGGTCGAAGACGCGGTCTATGCATGTGAAAGATTAACCCAAACTCTTGACGTTCGACCACCATTTTGTCAAATAAGTTACATTGAGACGTATCTCTTTTTATATCCTCAGTATCTATTTCTTTAGCCCACAACTTGCCATTGGAGTCGCTCCTGTGAAGTCCTTTACGCTTTATCGCTTATTACACATCATTTTCAAGCTTGTCATCGTTATTACACATACAAACTACATGTCAATTGGTTGTAGTAGCATACTTGCTTCATCTTTTCAATCATCATCATAGACAGCAATACATCAGTGGTTCACATTGATGCTTAACTGCCACATTTTCGTGTGTGGGCTGAGATACTGCCAGGGCGCCCAGACCTAGACAGGAGAACGATTAGGATTCTCAACCAAAGCCTTTGGCTAAAAAGCCTATACCGCAAAGCAGCGGGTGGGTGGCAGCGTACCAGAACTGGTACGTTTTCCGAAAGAAGATGCCAACCTTCTTCCAACCCCCAA
>JTDE01006273.1:5658-16782 GCA_014338405.1 Paragonimus skrjabini miyazakii
GCGGGGCACGGAGCGAGTTGTGATTGTAGCCCCGGGACGGATGTTACAAATGGAATAGCTTGACTAAAACAAAAGTAGGCAAAAAGCCAAAATCATCAAAAATGTACAAGTTAATGCGACTATCAAAAATATCATTTATTATAGTCGCTACAGTCGCTTTTTGCGATTTTGGTAGTGACGACTCACTTTAGAATTTGATTGCGGAATGTCTGGCTAAGACAGACCACAAAACAACACAAACAAGACAGCCCACACAGGATAGTCGAAGCTATTCAATCGTTCATTGCATCATGTGGATTATGACATCGATCCCTCGCACGACCCGAATACAGAACGTAAATGGTTTGGCTACGCAGACTGTTGAGAGCCTCGTTATTAACGAAGCAGACAGCAAGCCCATCGTGAGTCCCCGATTACAGGCACAGTTACTAACTCTTTTGTCAGTGTTTTTGATCAGGTTAAATTACGATTTACTACACAGTTGCTATGCCATCTTGGATCACACTTACTGTGTTTCAAGTCAAAACAATTGTGACCTCCATGTACATCGAGAGGTTAGTTTTTAGACTTTTCACACATTGATATTAAGTAAATGGTGAACAAGTGACTAAGTACAATTGAATTACATAATATTAATGGTAATAATACCAACAATAATAAACCCTGGGGGAAAGTAGGCAAACGGTTACGATCGATATCAAGTAAAACGAAACTTGATTTGAGTTCATGGCTAATTCAAGAATAAGAGGACCCAGTTTATATGGAAGTCAAGCTAAATAAAGAACAATAGGGAAATAAGTCCGAGTGCGTGCAAATAAATGTTTCTACTTGTATATGCTTGAAAGTGTTTTAAAAGAAACGAACAAAAGGGTTGAACTGCGTCAAATGTTTGCCACTAACGTTTCGTATGCCATGAAACGATAAAAAACAATGGAGCAAATGAGTTATTTGCGGGGAACATCACTAAGACACGATAAACGTTTTAGGGATTCAACAAAAACTACCCGGTCTTTTGATAATAAACTGGGGGAGAACAAATGGCGAACAATACAACCAGTGGAGAAGCACGCAGGCATTAGTAGATCGATCAGCTAACTATTCAATAAGAAGGATGGGAAGAAAATCGATGTGGGTGATGGATGACTAACATCATATCCCCATATTTGATCACATAAGTGTGGCAATTGTCTGACATGAGTGCGAGGCCAAATGAGAATAAAAGTGAAGAGAGGATTGCACCTTGAACAGTGACAGAGATGGTAGTGAATGACCATGGGACTTGACCACCCAATTTGATAAATTGACTTCAAGTCGTAAAGTGATCGCATAAAAGGTCGACAGTTTCGTGCCAGATTTGTAGAGAGTTTGAAGTACCGTCCTCATTTTAATACTTCAAAACCAACTCCTGTAGTCTAAGAAACATACGTGAATAGCTGCAGGTTATACAGCAAGCGATGACAGAATTTAATGGACTAGATAAATGAGCAAATTAACCGTTGAGCGTTAGCGATAACGGAGCAGAAATTACGATGTTCATTTGAGTTTCCACTACAGCGAGAAAGTTTTCCGAAAACCTGAAATGTCGCAGATGTACGGGAAATTTAGCTGTTGCGTTAAACTCGCTATGTTTTACTTGAGTCACAGTGGTTGTAATGCAATCCATCAAGTCTGGTGAACGGATGATTCAACGCAGTGCTTTAACAGAGGCTACAAAATACAGTCCTTATTGATGTACTCGTTCGGTGGGTCCATAATACAAAACCTAGTAGCCGGAAAACGTCGATAAAAACACGAAACAATCTCAGCATTTTACTGCCGGCAAACAGGAGCTACTTTTGATTAACTGCAGGTCAGCGTTCGCACATATAAACCGAAGGATTCATCGGGCGTAAAATTAATCGTCAGGGGAACTGAGGAGATTTTCAGTGAAAAAGCATTAAACTCACTTTGATACTTCAATTTCCTTTTGCTTTTACGAGCAAACATCGCAGGAATTTAGTAAAACTATCAATTGGAGAGGTATCGCACATTCGTTATTAAACCGGTTGCTTTCAGGAGCATTTTCACAATTTGAGACTGCGTCGACTTCTGATCCAGTTTCATGTTCATTGTCGATTTGGAACTTGCTAAAAATCGACTATCTGCTTGATCCCATTCTCCACGTTCGGATGTGTCAAATAAGTTAGTCTCTTTAGCGCTTTTTCGTTCAACTGAGGCATTCGGATTGCATCAATGTGTCAACTACTGATTACCGATCCGGTCCTATCGTCAAACAGCACAACTGGAATTTAGTAAAAACGACTAGTTGCATTGTCATGTAGTGAAACGTGAAAATGTTAAGCAATATCGCAATCTGTATGCACGTCAACGTTATAATGGAATGATTGGTACTCTATGGGTCAGATATAAAACCCGAACGGAAGGTTGGAAGGCAAAGGTACAGGGCTAAACACTGCGACTTTAGGCCTACATTTGATGTGAAATGCTTAAACATGAGTCTGAAGACTTAAAATCCTGATAGGAGACTTGAAACTGAGGCTCAAGGCTTCAAAAAACAAGGCATAAGATATATCTAGAATATGAAGTTAAAAGCGAGCAGCGCCCGAATAACTGTGAAGGAAAACGCTGCAGATGAGAAGGAAAACGTTTGTCAAGCGATATGAGGGGTAAGTAATCCTTATGAGCTACTCAATAAACAAAATCCAGCAGGATTACCGATACTCATCCAATGGTTTGAAGAAGTGAAATGTCCGAAGAATACGGTTAAAGTGCACATCAAACACTGTTCACAGAAAAGTAATACTCTACTTGCTGGGAGGACAGCGTTTGTGGCTTATGGTAGGCAGTAGGTAATCCAGACAGACAAATAGCAATCTACTACAACAAATCGAGAAAACAGTCAGAACACGAAAACTGGTAGATGCAAGCATTTCGTATTGACTCATCAGTGGGTACTGATGAGTCAATACGAAATGCTTGCATCTACCAGTTTTCGTGTTCTGACTGTTTTGTTCAAACTTCTGAAGGGAACTAACTGTTTCAAATCGAGAAAAGCGGCTCAAAGTTTGGAGAACAACTCACGAAAAGATCACGATGAAACTTGAATGCCCCTTTATCCAGAAGCATGGAGGAACAACGCAAACACGCAGAGAGTACAAAAAATACAGTGAATTGGTGATTCTAAATAGAACTGCATTGGCGAAGAACCCCTTTGGACCCTGAAAGAGTATCGATAACTAATCACATCATTAATGCGAACTGTGTTAGAGGAGTAGAACGCGACCCTTTATCAAGCAACAGTTGTTAGTCCTTAAAAAGGTCAGCAGGATCTGAAGCTTCTGCTGCCGTCGTGATCGCCCAACCGGAACCCGAGTGAACAAACAGGGCACTACCAATTAGAATGAATGAATCAGTTCGGTTTTCTGCAAACTCGGAAATCGTTTTGGTCAAAAAGCGTAACGAAATGCTGACCGCTTCAGCCAACTACTTGTATTAAAGTGCCTCATATAAGGTTGGTGGTCAAGATAAATGTAACGGTTCCATTTATTAACTTGGAACAAGCTATTCCACTAGGCTCGCGCATTTGGAGGTGCAAGCTTTACATCACTTGGGGGAATTTTCGGTGGTATGTGTACATAAGGAATGGAAAAGCGGTAAGCTGCACAACTATTTCGATACACTTACAGTTAACCGTACGTTACTGTTCTATCAAAAACAAAAGTAGAAAAAAATTGTTACCATCGCTTGGCATGTAAGGAGCAACCGTGAAGAACATGGCTCTTAACGTAACTAGAGTGAATAGCACAAATGGTTCTCTATGATGCAGTAGCGAATTACTACCTAATCACTATCGAATACCACTCGCCTATCCAGCCGCTAGTTCACCCGATTCAACGGAATTTCATTGAGTTCGACATGTTAACCAACAAAGACAGTATAAGGCAAACAACTGCGAGGTATGCATGACGGAATCATTGAATGTACGCTGGAAAACCTTACTGGGACATTGAGAAACAATGGAGCTGGTTGGAAACAGGAGTCCAACGAAAACCACAAAGTGATCGCATGAGACGCGTTAAGTTTGCATGGGAACAGCTTAACCCAGTCAGTAGTTCACCGAGGCAAAGGCGGGTAACAGTATCAAGACGTACTCAGAATATCACGGTAAAAGCAGAATCTCGGGTTCTTCAATTACTACAGAAGAATGTGGAGGGATTCAGAAGACGTGACGGGACATAAAATAAAAAGGGATCGCGAAACCTATAAGCGGCATCCACAGAATCGTCGGTGAAGCAATATTCACCAGAGACGTACCAACCTAACAATAACAATGGTTAACCGAAGCAATTCCGCCGTCGAGACGTTCAATCTTTGTCCATCCATGTACGATGCTCGGAACACGGCATCCAATCAGGGCTTGGGAGCACATGCAACTTAGGATTAAAAACGATAAATCAAACAATCACCGGTATTCAGTAAAAGTTACCCAGATGATATATATGAACAAGCAAGTGAACGCTAGTACAAGTGAAATGAGCAGAAGGCCGTAGATTGGTTCGGACCGGCTAAGCGATGTGAACCACACTCGCACTTACTGCAGTTCAGTGTATTTAATCCAGCACAAACCCGGGTACATTCTGATTCGACATTAATAGTCGTGTAAAGCACTTTATTAGCTGAGCGAAAGACCATATTGCATACTCAACCTCATTCAGTTAAATGAATCGATTCCATCTGAATTTCGATCGAAGAGAAGTTCATCTATCATGCGTTCCTCAATAAGAAAGTACATTTTGTACGATAGCACAGAGCAAGAACATTTTGGTAGTATTTGACACAGCTCTGCACGAGATTTATTAGCAACTGCAAGGCTTTCATCAGTTTTAAAATAAACAATTTCTAGTGGTAACCAGGGGTAAAGCGGTTCATAGCCAATTTTGCAGTTGATCTTGGTAACCTATATCAGATACTTACGGCTACCTAAAATATGCGTGTTTTATACTAAACAACCCACAGATGTACAGCGTAATTTGGAATAACACAAGGTCCAGCATGCTTCAGAGTAGTAAGATAGAGAGAGTTTGCAACGATAAAGCCTATTAAGGCTAAGATTACCCCGCATTCCCCTCGGTCAACTGATCCAAAACCACGTGTATTCCGTGAAACAGATGAGCATCAACAGTGTCGTTATATTGGAGCCATACCCATAGGAAGTGTAACTAGGACTGGCCTGCACTGCTGGGTCTGACAATGATCCACGACAAGTTAGGCGAGCATAGTGATTTCGTACATTCTTCCCATCGGAAGACTACATGATACCAATTGATAGATAATTGAAGCATCATAAGATACTCAAATTAAAGAGAAAGCATGCGGGAAAACGTATTACTAAGGTCAGTTTTATTAAAAAAGGATATACAACACACAGATGAAAGACACGGTCATCATAATTGAGTGAAACACACTCGATGTTAAAATCTATGATAGATGGTCAGGCTGAGCGGTCACATCAACAGTGCTAGAGGTTTCTGAACTAGAGGGATCAGTGAAATAGAAACTACAGCAAGCAGAGGACTGTGCGCAATGTGTAGAAGGATGTTCCCAATCGCGCAGAGCAGCAGTGCACCGGATTAGAGAGAATTCTGCATTGTGACGCATCCACGGATGAGAAGGAACATCTGCAAGCGGAATCCGGAGTTCAGGAGTTTTTCGAAGCATCTAGTAAGGTAAGAATAAGAGTTAACATGTCTTCCTTCATGATAGTGCAGATAGTACACTATGAAAAATCTGAGAGGTGAAAAATAATTACAGCAAGCTGAGATTCAAACTAGCCGTAAGATAAACATCTATACGCGGATAACTGATAAACAGTTCAACAACCACTGGCTCGATTTTCAAATAAAGAACAATTATTCAACAAAGTGATACAAATCATTCAGAGCGCAACGATAGCAGGCATTTAATAAGGTTATGACGCGGAAAGAATGTGCACTTTAGTACTTAGGAGCTGCAACCAAGCCAGAAATAAACATTGCGAGTGAAGACTTTAAAGATGCAAGGTGCTTGCTGTTACGCTATATGCAGGCATATAAGTTTATTGTACAGAAAGTGTAGAATTTTGCCTTTAAGACAGGAGTTTTTGACAGAATGACAATGGAAAGTCTCCCTGAGTCACCAGCTGCCATCGTAAACATTAAACTGTACAGGTGACATGTCCTACTCACAGCTGAAAATAAGAAGCAAATTCGAGAGTTTAGGAATGGACTGAATTTCTTCTACCGTAATTTATCAAATACCAATGAGTTAGAAGAGAACGACCGCTTGCCCTACAGAGAATATACGGCGCTCGATATCTCGCAAATCCATATACACTAGATGGTATTTGAAGTTAACGCGCTTCATATTAACTGTGTATGAATGCGCCACTGTGTAAACACTTCTAGCCCGAGCCCAGGCTATCTGCATCTCGTACCAAACTGATAAAATTAAAGACTTCACACCTATGCTTTCCCACTAAACAGTATTCCAGATGTCTTTTATTAAACAAAAGCAAAAAGAATCCGTAAGAGTAGTGCCAAAGAAATACATGCTCCATAACTTAACGTATAAAGAAGACAGTCTGCCTCACCTGGCAACCAAGAGCAACAACAAACAACTTGCAGTAAGAAGATCTACAGTGTCACAGAACTTCACAAACTGACTGGCTGCCGATCGCCAGCCCTGAAGGCAGGTAAGACCGTGGCTTCTTTTAAGAGAGAATGCCAGTCCGCAGTGCTTCGTCAAACCAGTGAGGGGAGGGTTCTGCCAGATGAGCAGTAGCCCCTTTGAGAATCTTAGGGTGGCTCATGGAAAGACCTACCGTATTATGTGAATGAACATTGAATAGGAGGCTGTCAACGTCTACTACACAAAACTCGACGGTACGGAGTGGTTGCCGAACGCTTCGCGAAGGTTGAGTGAGGTGCCATGTTGTAGACCACCACCTGAATAAGCTGGCAACAACTTCGGGAACAGAAGAACTTTCACTTTCGAGTATTCGGAGGGAAAATAGCTGAAAGCCTACTTTTCTTGGTCGACGCGTAAGGTCAGATAAGATGCCTTCGCTTGCCCGATCACTCAGGAAGACCTTCCCTTGTATGTGTTTAGTGTTCCCGCCAGAACGCTGGAAAGACGTTCAGGTCCTCTGATTTTTATATAAGTTCACCCTTTGTAAATAAGCGGAAACGGTCAAGGAGACGACGTAATATACACGGAAGAGGTGAGCGAGAAACAAAAGCATACAGTTTATGTGTTATGAATAAAACATCCGCCTCTCGCAGTGCGTTTTGATACGCATGGTAGTCCCGTGTATAGAACCAGAAAGTGTTATACGAGATAGCTCCTCAAACTGTTCACATCAACCCGGTTGAAGTGTGGAATTGCTACATTTTTTGCCGGCTGCCGTGATTAGTTACAGATAACATCAAAGGCAAGTAACCAATGGTCACTGTGTCCAAGTATCGGCTTGACGACCAGTCTGTTCACCAGACGATTTTCATTGGTGATTACTAGGCCCAGCAGAGAGTGAATCCAATCAGAACAATGCCGCATCGCGGTGCTGACATGTTACACTCATGCTTTCTATCGTATCACCATTAATGAAGAGGCCGATTTCACAGCTGGACTGAGATACTAATAACCAATTTTTCTAAGGTCCATTGAAGTATCCACGATAAGAACATATAAAGGACGCTATAGTCCTACACAATTTTCTACGTTTACAAGAGGGTCGTATTGCATGAAGGTGAATGATAATTAATCCCTATCACGAGTTTGCTATTCCGGGTAATTTTGTACCAACCGATAGATTCTAAACGACAGTAGTCATATATCGGAAACACGTGCAAATTAAACGAAGACCGACAGAAATGGCAGGTTCTCCGCAGTATTTTACGAGGACATTTAGACTGAACATCACCCACAAATGATCGCAGCTGTTGCATTCCCATACACTTCTCAGTCGGCTCCTTTCGAAAAGAAGTACCAGATTCGAATTTCTCTCCCATTAGAACCCGTCAGTAGTGCATATCCCTGCCACAACCGGGACCAGAACTCTGGCCATACTTCAATAAAACAACCGTATTGACCACTGTGCAATTCACCTCGCATTAGGTATGACCGAGTAACCATACCGGAACTCTCAGATCAAGTAAACTGGAGCAGAATCAGTCGCGACAACAGAGGCCCAAACCCGCGAATGAGTGTTCAATATTGCTGACCTACCGCCAACCTCACAGACAACGTTATAGCGAATGGCAGTCGTCATGTATGACAAGAGTAAATGCACCACTGTTGATCAATTCGTATTCGATAGAAAGGAAGACTATTCTAATCATCAAATTACTGTGGCTGAAGAAACATTCAACTGCTACAAAAAGCCGTTCAAAAAAGCACCATCTTCATTAACCAACTCGCTCGTATCCATGCCACATACGCTCGAGTATATGAGCCGGAATTTCAGTCCATAACACAACAGCGGTTTCCACTCACACACCATGCACAATTCTGCCATGTTTGCTTGTGTGCCTGACGCTTTCTGTCGTGGGTTTTTTCCTTGCCATTCCTCGTCCGTTGGTTCGATTTCGTTGGGCGATGACTCATCCGGTCACCCGTGTTCTTTGCAATTCACTTACTGTGGGCTTTCAGAAATACCTTGCCACCGCGTTGAGATATTCCACCGGGTGTTGCAATAATCGCGCTTACGATATGGTCACACATCACATAATCGCAACGCGCACAAAGATGGTAAGATTGTGATCAATTATGGGACAGATTTGATGCTGCCGGCTACAACATCCAGAGAACATACGGTAGTTACAAGAGGAGTTTATAAAACATAAACAACCAACGCGGAAACTGCATGAGGAATTAAGAGTAAACCAGAATACTCGATCATCTATCATAGTATGCACATAAGCTTGAAAATATCTAAACTGAAATGTATTAGGCAATAGAAATCTAACCTGAGGGACCAGCCTTCATTCCGAGTGGCCTTACAATCTAACTATATTTTAGCATATCAAACAAGAACAGTGAAAACGGCAAGTGGCGTCCAGCAGTGGACGGCAGATAAGCACAAATCTCAGTAACGACGCCCGACTATTAGTCGCGCGATCGTCAGTTTGGACATAAATGTCGCGACTGTTCATGTTAAGTTTGGTCAATTTGGGAGCATCGGGCTCACGCGTGGTAAGTCACGTGGCGGTAAATGTCTTATGGTGGTGAAAATGTGCAAACTTGACATTACATTATGTAATGTGCTCACGTGAGTCAATTTGGCGGAAATCGTGTGACTCGAATGATTGAGATCACACCAATGCAAAAATTTCAAGAAAATAATCATACTTGTGCCGTTCACTGTGAAAGAAGTACCGCTCTCACAACAGACTGACAGTAATCATGCAAGTGACTGAAAATGATAAAACTAAACTGATAAGCAAGAGAAGCGCAAAACAAAGTTGCGTTGAGCTGCTCAAACTAACCATTTCTTTTGCATTTATTTGGCTGAATATACTAGTATAAAGCAGAAGGAATAGGAAGACTTGAGCCGACAGTGAGGGATACTGCACCATCACGATCATTGTCAGCTTTGAGCCACACCTGTCAGTAATGTGGCTCGGATTGTTGTTGGTCGTGACGGATGTTCATGAGGCAGCAGAGTTACCAATAAGCAGAGCGTATTAAGAAAAAGGCAGTGAAAATTCAAAGAACGGTTCACATGGTTACGGATGCAGGCTCGCCAATGACTGCGACACGTCGTGTTAGGAAGTGTTGCCAACCGGTGGTGTGGATGGTTGCAAACACCATAACCGGAAAGATGGTAGCTATCAACTTAACCAAAGGTTTCCGTAGCCCGTGACTACAGTATCGCTTGGCTGCCTTGCAGTCTAACAGAACTATCAGCAGCGCCAGAGAAAAAAGTGCGGTGCAGCAGATGAAGCGTGTCGCCTAACCAGCAAAGACTATTTTAATTAACTCGGCCAACGGTCGAGGAATTGGGCACTTCCCAAACACTGGCCGATGGGTTATCACATTCCCCACAAAGTCGGGTCAGTTGAAACGGGTGTGTGCGAAATCCACAGGAATGAACGAAAGTAGTCGCGTACATTCATTGTAAACTGACTCTACAAAGTTACAAATGACGATCAGTGAGCACACTATGATGCAACTGGTCACCACATGGTGTAGACATGTGCAAAAATCACAGATTTTCCAAACAATCCAGCCATTCGTGTTGAGAAGTTATATATATATATATATATATTAAAGCAGAGGAAATACGAAAGACTCGTTTCGTTATAGTCTCAAAGTAACGAAGGCGTATCAATTTATTTTCGAGGTTTCAACTTTATATTATTTGGGTTGATATAGGAAAATAAAAACCTGACGAGTTTTTGCGATGGCGGGTCTGTAAACAATAACAGCATGTGCAGATGGTTTTGAGGCTCCACGCTAAATGGAAGCCGTCGACCAAACAATGTTTAGACCAACGTAAGACATGTTTCAAGGGAACGCTCATCATCAGGTTGACGATGTCGCGAAGGGGGTGCCCATTTGACCTGGTGTCAGTCGGTATCTTCGTTGCCAAACTAGGTCAGTCAGACATGCAGATGATACACCATTTATCATTGCCATAATAGCGGGCATGAGCCTGACCAAAAGGTACAGTGTCTGGGGTCGCCGCTCGCCTCATCAGTAACGTGGAATATTCTGGAAGAAAACGATACTAAGAAGTTTGAGAATTATCAAAAGAAGACTAAGTGGAAGAACTAGAAATTGTATGGATGCAGGTACACCATTGACCGCCACACACTGCTATCTCGGATAGTGTCTCCAACCGATTTGAGTTATCACGAGGACCCCTTTCAGGCAGGTGACACCTACCTACTTTGTTCAGTGGAGTAGTCAGGGTCTTCATATTTCGTGACCACGTTGTTGCTTGACCACCATGCGGTTTTACCCAACTGTTGGCGGTCTCAGTATATAATACACGGTACGGTAAAAGTTCGGCTGGCATACGAATTACGTGACCTAACCATCGCAAGCTATGCATCTTGGGCAGTTGACCAATTGATCGCACATTCC
>JTDE01006273.1:28593-39485 GCA_014338405.1 Paragonimus skrjabini miyazakii
GAGTGATCACGAGGACCCCATCCAGGCAGGCGGCACCTACCCACTTTGCTCAATGGAGCAGTCAAGGTCTTCATATTTTGTGACCACGTTGTTGCTTGACCACCACGCGGTTTTATCCAACAGATGACGCAGTTGGCAGGTAGATATCAGAATCAAGATGGTCTGCAAAAGGAAACTGTTACAGGACTGCCAATATTTGCTCAGTAGTTGAGCATCGCATTGCTCCCATATATACCACACCATTAATAAAAAATGCGTTGGTTGGTGCTCAGACGAGAAGATGTGAACATGCGGAGTCTTATTCTACACCACACCGACTCTTAGCGTTGAGAAAAATTATTAAATGGAACACTTCATCAGTACGGCAAGAAAACATACACTGTCAGATGCAAGCATTTTGTTCATTCTCATCAGTCGATTACACAAAACATTCGGTTATATAGGCTTAAAGCATAACGATAAAACAGTGAAATGAATGAACGCTCCATGGGTTCAATCAGGGTTGGGTCAACGATTTCACTATCACGGCAGTGAAATTGATTGCGTCAGCACCTTTTGCTAACTGAGAGTCGGTGAGTGACGTTTGATTGACAACGCCTTCGTAAACACTAACATTTACGGGTTGCGACTACGCAACCGAACCACAAAAAAGTGCGGGATAAACCAGCGCATCTCGCATATCACGATGTACGTCATCTTGTCGTTTTTGATGTTTTGATTTGCACTAGCGTGCACGATAACCTGCCAGATTTATGTCCGTTGGCATGCGGTAACATGCACACATTTCGACTTTGAGCATACAAGCAATTACTATGGCTCTGGATGCTGCTGATTCCGACAGTAGTCTACGAAATAGCGAACTAATGAACAGAATAAATGTACAAAGAAGAAAAATCAACTATCACGCTTGTACACAAATGTCACGAGAGCAACAAAGTAGCAAACATACCTTGTTTTCTGTGAAGGATTACCACGCCTATTAGGACACAGGCAACATTAACTCAGTAACCAGAGTGAGTAAGAAAATCGGTCAACAGAGATTATGGGCCGCGTGTTTGTCAGCACCTAGGTAGTCATTATTCCAAAATGTTGTTCTGTTTGTGGTGGACTGTCAGGCCGGAGGGGCGAGCATCCAAACACTCGGCGGAATGCCTCAACGCAGGAGGGAGGCACGTTCACAAACCCTCAACGATCGGATGGCCGACAACAAGGACAATCGGATGAGTCATCGCTCGACTGGATCGGACCAACGGACGAGACACGGCACACAAAATAGGATAAACGACCAAATCGGAGGCTTGATTATTCCAACATTCGGGGGAATATCTCGACAAGATCGCGGAGGACGAGCCATCGCTCAACGGAATCGGACCAACGGACGAAGATTGGCAGGCCGAAAACCCCCGGACAGAAGGCGCCGATCACCCACATAAACCACGCAGAAGTGCACACGACGCGTGAGCAGAAACCTCGGGGTGTAGTGGACTAGAATTCTGACTCATAAACGCGAGCGGGCGCATAGCACGCGAACTAGCGTGTTGGACAATAAAGATTGTGCTTTATTGGACGCCTGTTCGCTACAATTTGACCGACTCCTATAAACCTGCCAGTAAGAAAGATGTCTTTCAAATCGTCCATCGAGTGCCAAGTAATCGATCAAAAATGGTCAGAATCCGAATGTTGGCCGTTGCCAAGACCAACGGTATCTCGCTACACAACCCCTACCTCTGTGTTCAGAAAAAGTTTGTGCGAACACTTAATCTCTCCTGACCCACAAACAACCAAACCCACAATCTGCAGCAGTGACTGGTTACCGTTTTCAGATTTATTGTGTTGTAATCAGCCTCATGATCAAACAAGGGAAACAAGTCCTATCTCCTGTTTTATTGTCCATACATATATAAAGAGGTGATTTCAATTCAACCGTGAACACGTGTAAGGTTTCAAACACCACCGTTAACTGGCATCGATATTGCTACTGTGTGATCTCGGGTATCCTTTGGCTGTAGCTGGTAGTAATAACTGTGACAATCACGTATGTTTTATGTTCATTTTATAATTTCCGCGGCTTCTTAGTGGTTTCGATTCTGATATGGTGCACTGAACTTTCTAGTTCAGTATGCATCTCACTATTTCTACCTTACTAGCGCTTTATCGAAGCTTCTTCAGCCACAGATTTTGTTCAGTCATGCACCTCTCATTTTCATTAATACAGATGAATGTTAAACGATACTACAACGCCATTGCATGTATCATTATTCCATATGTGATTATAGTTCAAGTCAGGTAGGGCATTGATATCAGTCTGACAACTAAATCAACAAAAGTGCCACTATATATATATATATGCATGTATATGTATATCGTGGTACTTCAATCGATACATAAGACAGGCACACAACATACGTAGTTTATAAGGTTATCAAAAGAAGAAGAAGAGACATACCAAACAGATCAAATCACTCGCATCTGAACCGACTGAATCTGGCAGAAAAAATTCACACGACTGAATTCGAGCAGCGACTTCAGCATTGGAGTCCCCGACGAACGGTACACATCCAGTGAGCATCTCATAAGTCAATACTCCCAAACTCCAGGTGTCCACGCTATGTTCATAACTAGACTCAGGATCTATAACTTCGGGGGCCAAATATACCAGGGTGCCAAATGGTGCTGTACGTCTAAAATAAGACCAGACGGGCGGTCGGTTCAAAACATAAGTACCTACCTGGATGCTGGCCGATGTACAGCACTGCCGAAATCAGCAATTTTTACTTCGCCGCGAGAACAAAGCAAAACATTATCGGGTTTGATGTCGCGATGAATCACATCATTCTGATGACAGTAAGCAATCGCGTTGGATAACTGATACACGTACTGAAAACGAGGACAGCCAAAATAAATAGAAAACCTAATGTACAAAAGATCATTTCGAGTGATGAGTGAAAAACGTCAAACAGTTAGAATATACGTAGCAGATAATCAAACTCTGAGCAAGAGTTACCAAGTAGATCACATATCGAAAGGGTTATGTGATTGGAGACCCAAGTTTTGTACCTAAAGCATACGCCAGCTCACACATGTCGGTCGTTATGATAACACTGAGAGTATATTTGAAATCAACACCGGTGTGACCTTAGCCGTAAGCTGGAAAGTAAGGCATGTAGTACTTAGGACCACATAATCACCCGGTTGTGCAGAAGATACCTTTTACCATCGATGAATATGAATCACACTCCCACGTCAGCAAAAGCATTCGATAAACAAAACGACTGAGCATGTATTACGGTCTTAATAGACTCGTTTGAGAGAGGAAAGTATTTTAGTGGCGTAGAAATTAGAACGACCTCGTCCGAAACTAATAGGTCGCTGTTCAGTCAACAGAACCATCATGGTAAACCCACTGCCATACTAACGGAATTATCCGCATATGGTGATCAATTAACTGGTTGAACTTATAATGAACGCATTTATGTCAATTACCTCTCTAACACATCGTATCCAATGTGCAACCTATCCTGACGATTACAGTCATTTGTCACACATTTCATGGAATAACGTGAACTATAAAAGCGGCTGTTTATTCGAACGTGGTCTGGCACAATACTTGAAATGGAATGCCCAATTTGATCAGCAGTTCCAACTCTGACAGCAACCTTAGTGTCGGCGGCAACAATACATTCTGTTCATTGTTTGGCATGACTCGTGATCACGAATACTACTACAAGGACCATTCAAGTTTTACCACACACTTCCATGCGATGCATCAAGAGAAATGCCTACTCAATGCTACGCAGCATGCTGAACACTAACTACCTTGATGCCACCACACAAGCCAAACGGTACGCAATTCTACGGTAAGAAGTTCTGACACCAAGATTTGCATAGCTTCACCCGGCAAACGAATTACAAGTCAAGGACTATTCCCATACAGTCATACCTCGCACGCTTCCACTGGTTCAATTTGTGATTCGTAATAGTCAAAATCACTCCTACCGCGTCATCTGGATTTTGACAAGTTCCAACACACTGTTATGCAGTAAACTGGGTGCAGTACTATTTACGTGTCACACATGTATCTGTATTGGCGTTAATCACCTTTTGATTATACGTAACTTTTGCGCTAGTAAGAGACGACGGCATGAAAAAACATCACTGATTGCCACCAAGCTGGTAGTTAGCGCGGAAATATGCTAGCACGCTAAACAATGACATAGACGAATTCCTAATTCTGAAGCGTGCTTGCTTTCGTGTGATACGCCACCTCACACGAGACTGGGGCTAGATAAACAGTGATGCTCGTGTATCCGGCATCAAAAATGTTTGCTTCCATGCGACCTTAGGTCGGTCGGTTTAACGTCAATCCTACATAACCATATGAAGTTCACCTGTGACTTACAAAATCTAAGCGATTTGTGGTAGATATACCGAGCCGACAACGGTGACTTGATCATGTCTTACGATATGAAACGGAAGCTCAAACAAAATGTGTAGCTTCCGTAATCAGATGCTGCGTCCAATTGAGAAGTTAGCAACATAAAGCCATCTGGTTTGGAATCCAGTGAACGTGACAAGCAATAAGAGACACGGGAAACAGCCTATGCATTGAAAAACAAGAGGACATACCGAAAAATACGAAAGAGGGTAGCATAAGCGGCATACGCAAGGCAATCCACTCAAAAGCAAGTGAATGGTGAACAAGTAACGATCAGTAAAACAAATGAATAACCATCACAGGGATCAAACATTCCATAACGATATCAGACAAAGTAACCTGGGTTAAAAAATACATTGTGATATACGCATACATGCTGCCTGGGATGAATGTTTCCAGAAGATATCAATTACACTATAACACTAACAAAAAGTAATTAACAGATTGGCACTAGTATAACAAAGGCACTAACATGGTGCCTATCACAAATTAAATAACGCTACTAATCTAGCGCAAAATTAAGACTCTCCGAAAGTATTCTTGGCGACCTCAGTGTTCACACAACCATTTTTTAAAGCTTTTACACAACTGAACGATGTACATTTAAATGTTCATGAGACTAACATTAAATTCATATCATGTTAACGACAGAACAGCTGTTCTTGTCTTCCAGGAACAAGCAATAGTGGGACTCACAGAAAAACCAACAAAGGTCTTTGATTTTACAGTAGGGCGTTTATTGTCAAACGGCAGACGAGATAAAAAAAACAGTACAACCACGCTAATCATCATAATCATCATCATAGACAGCAATACATCAGTGATTCACACACGCTAAACCAGACACTAGCAGCAGTCAAGTTAAACCAAAAAACAGAAAACACTCGCAGAATAGAGTGCTGCTGAGTTTATCCACGGGAAAAACATATAGCGAATGGGTTCTTGTTTTTACTAACAGAATATGGTATCAGTCATTGCATCCTCTAAGGTAAACTTAAATGCTTCAACTACATCACGGTCCCTGAGATCACTGTCTAAAACTGTGAAGACGGACGTGCCGTCTGAAATGCTAAATACCTCGTTTAAGTAGGCGACGGGTGGAACCTTCATTCTAACATTCACTTAGAATTAGGGTATGTCCATTCTACAATTCTCCGCATGAATCAGTCGTGTCGGCATCAATAAGGCGTGACGTCAAGCAATGACTTGATACATACATTCGTGGTGTAGTTATGAGATTCCAGACAGCGTTGCCATTTGAAAAAAATCAGAAGTAGTGGGGGACTCCTGACAATGCTCGCAAATCGACGTCTGTTGGAACGCTCATGCCTCAAACATAAGTGCTGTCGAAGGATGAGCGGCGAAACGCAAGATCGTAACATCGTTCCAAGAATTTACCCCTTTTCGTGTTGTGCCGTTTTGATAACGGTCGGTTTAACGTCAAACTTACAAAACCACGTGAAATTCTCCTGCGACCTACAAAATCCAGATGATTTGTGGTAGATTTACCAAACCGACAACGGTGGCTTAATCATGTCTTACGAACGTCCCCGACCACGTTATCAATCCTATACTCCCGGATTCATCCTGTATGATAGCAGTTTCCTCAAACATAAACCAGATGAAAAGGGAAAACAAAGGAAAGAACAAAATATGGTACAGGTGAAACGAACTTGTTCGTTAGGAAAAGCAAACCAAGCTTACCGTGGCAGCCCTGCTATTATTGAACTGACGGAAACGAGTCAATTCTTTTGACAGCTCACCTTTGGGAGCGTACTCCAACATAAGGTAAATCCGCTTCTTATCATAAAAATAATCATAAAGTCTAACTATGTTAGGATGTCTGAAAAATGAACAATTAATAGTTCAGCCACTTTAAATGCGATTGAATTTCAATTTCTCTCTGAATTTGTTGTACTCGCTCTTGAGTGTTTATTTCCTCCTTAATAAGCATCTAAAACCATGAAAATGTTGTGATAAAATGCATACTTTCAAGGCAATTACAAATCGGCTTTCCTTCTCGCGTGCCAAATATACAGAACCAAAGCATCCTTCGCCAAGTTTCTTGCCAATATCAATATCCTTCAGTGACCATTTTCGCCCGTTTCGCCTAAGGCCAAAGACATAATTAAAACTGTTGATTAAACTCTCACCTGGATAATGTGGTTGAATGTTTAACTGATTTCACCTCAACACTTTCCAAGGGTTTTGTAGCAGACAAAGAAATCGGATGATTATTGCACTCTGATGGAGAATGAGACATAGGGCAGCAGCACAAAGCTGTGACAGCTGTAACACAGAAAACCAACTTTTTTTTAAACAAAAGAAAAATGGTAATTTTGCCAAGCAACCTTGTTTGAGTTCCAGTAACGAAAACCCATTCACTCTCCTCTCCGGTGTTTATTTGCTGATGTCATTCCACGTGCGTAGTTAAAGGCAAACCGCGATGACAGCACTTTCACACGACCACCCGGACGACCAGTAGTTTGAGCATATACATTGATCAGAATAGATATCATCTTCAGCATCCTCGCCTTCAAACTGAAGAATCCACTCAATTTCGTTGAGCTAATTAGGCAGAACAGAACATTCTCAACAAACTGGCAACCTCAGCTGGTGGGCTCCACTCGCACTCCACCTCTGCGAATATCGAATCACATTAGTCTACGCCCTGAGCAAGCTTTCACATCCGAAGGTGCTTTCAACCAGCGATGTGGATAGCTGCGTAGTCTCGAAACTGACAAACAACACTTTTTAACCTTGTTTAGCACGGTCGTCAAGTCACTCATATTAGAGACCCAAACAGAGTTTTCGCAAACAGACACCACGGACAATGTCACTAAGATAGAAGATCGTATATGACGACATCTTTAAATTCCCATACAACCGCGTGTGACTGCTGACATGACGTAGAAACTTCATAAACTATGAGGGTCGTCGAGACCTTAACTCTACAGCCTCCTGATCGTTTACCGTACCGGACATCATATACTGAGACCACCAACAGTTGGGTGAAACCACATGGTGGTCAAGCAACAACGTGGTCACGGAATATGAAGACCCTGACTACTCCACTGAACAAAGTAGGTAGGTGTCACCTGCCTGAAAGGGGTCCTCGTGATAACTCAAATCGGTTAGAGACACTATCCGAGATAGCAGTGTGTGGCGGTCAATGGCGTAACTGCATCCATACAATTTCTAGTTCTTCCACCTAGTCTTCTTTTGATAATTCTCAAACTTCTTAGTATCGTTTTCTTCCAGAATATTCCACGTTACTGATGAGGTGAGCGGCGACCCCAGACACTGTACCTTTTGGTCAGGCTCAGGGCTGCTATGACGATGATGACTACGGCCTTCTTAGGAAGCAAATCTGGAATACCGCTTGAGTCTATTCTGGCGATGACAAATTTTTAATACCATCGACGCTGGTTAGGAACCATACTAACTCCATTAAAACAAAAGTCTCAAGCGTATTCTGTTGAAGATTCTTCTGAACTGATCAGTGACTTAGACAAAGTCAATCTTTCTAATGAATTGATCTGTTCCATAAGCACTCGTTCACTATCCACAATTGTCCCGTTACACAACACATTTATGAGCCCGTTGAAACCAGCCATATTGTTATGCACTGAGAAT
Source organism: Paragonimus skrjabini miyazakii (assembly GCA_014338405.1). Lineage (NCBI taxonomy): Eukaryota > Metazoa > Platyhelminthes > Trematoda > Plagiorchiida > Troglotrematidae > Paragonimus > Paragonimus skrjabini miyazakii. The sequence continues at coordinate 36,665 of JTDE01006273.1, forward strand.
ATCAGCTCTCATTTCCTTGATCGGTGCTACCACCAAATAGATGGGGAACCCGTGGGAAACCTAACGGCGACCATATTAGCCGACCTTTTCATAGTTAGGATTGAGAAGGGATTAGCCACAGACAGCGAGTCTGTCATACTAAAACCGTCACATCGATTAAACACCAGTGTTCGGTCGTTTCAAGCAGGTAGTAAACAAACTAATGCAGCGCCTAAATAGTTGTCGTCCCAACCTGAAGGTAACGTGTGAAGTTGAGAATGACAATTGTTTGTCGTTCCCAGACACACTTATAAGTCACCGAGATGGCTCTACAAAAAGAATTATTCATGGGAAATCTATATGATCTGATCAATACCTGAACTTTAGTAATTTCACAGAGGTCCATCGCAAATGGGCATTAGTGAATGCAGTATTCACACAAACAAGACGCATCTATACACTGGACAGCCTTGCGAAGGATTTAGCTTTTATCACTTGCGTACTACAGTCTAAATGTTATCTCACAACAGACCGAAGCCGCCGTTTGAACAAGTAGTCATTTTGGGAATGAAGGTTTACGTGGAATTACTCTATAAAGATGATTATAATACTCAACAAACAACAAACGAACATTTAACGCAGCGAAACGTTGCGTATTGGCTCTGACCCAGAAGATGCTGGTCCCTTAAACCAAAGAAGATCGGCCTGCCGGTGCCACCTCACATTGTCTACCAATTTACTTGTAACTGCAAAGAAAGTTACATAGGTAGAACCGAAAGGTGTTTGGTCTCTAGAGCGAAAGAACATTTGTCTAAATGGGTGCAGAAGTCCGTATTACCGAAGAACGGCAACGATGTTGAAACACGCAAGCAACAAGTGTCCGCAGTCGCAAGACACGTCCCGACCATTGGTTACGTCACCGACCCAGTTTATGCATTCAGACTCCTATTACGCCATTCTAATCCAAGATTTTGTGGCACGCTTTGACCATCGGGATCAACCGACTGAAGTCGGTCTTGTGTGTAGGAACGACTGCTCGTGAACTAGATCCTACCCTGGACTTAGTGATCTTTCTTAACTCACCGATTTGGCTAACTGTCAAGGAGGACGAAATGAACAAAACAGTTTGAATGGCAGCTGAACGCAGATATCAGTGGTCAAATACCTGTAGACAGTTCAAGTTTTCTACTCCGAGTGATCAGGTTTGGCAACCTCAAAATAGCACAGTCCGTACAGTCGCTTTACATACACAACCCCTAAGCCACGGAGACATACTGCTCTGTCGCCAAAGGTTTCCTAAATTAGCGGGCATCACCCTAGTCTTGGAGCCACGTATTTCTATTTCGTTCCCTACACTTCCACTGGCGCTGTTGCAGCTTCCCAAGTATACAAACCGACCAACAACCTTCATAACTTCATTCATCATCAGCATAGACAGCAGTACATTAGTGGTTCACACTGATGCTTAACTGCCACACAATCAAGAAAGAAAGAAAATATAGAGGAAGAGATAAGAAAAGAGAAGGGGAGAGGAAGAGGGACCTAACTACTAAAAATAGCTACGTCTATATTCAAGCATACAACATCAAAGCGTCTGCACCTTGCAAACAAACAATCGAGCTGTAGGTGAAAGTAAGGCGTCATCAGCAAGACAGCTTCCTTACGGCTTTCACTGACCCACACCATTAAGTGTAGCCACTTCACAGACAACTAGGACAAACAACAACAACATTCACGCCACTGAACTCGATTAGCCGCCCTCTCACTTAACGTCTCCAGTCACCGACTCTGTGAGTCGCGAGGGCTTCAACCCGGGAGACGAACCCGATCTACAGTGACCAACCCCTTCGTGAACGATTTCACTTGTCTACGCTAGGTCATCATCTGTCCACCTCGCACCTTATGCCAGTCGGCTGCAGCGTCCGCAAAGAGTATTCGATGTGGCAAACGACTAGCATCCTTAGTATACGACCTAACCACCTAAGTCTGTGCAAATGTAGTGACTGAACAAAAGAACTCGTTTGACAAGCATTACCAAATACCCGATTCCTAACCTCCTCGTTGTTTACTCGTTGGTATCATCCGGCATGAGCAATCAAACACAAACATCAGTGGTTAACTACCTGGAGACAGTTCACGTCTTCTATCCTGAGTGGTCACATGTCGCGGCCTTAAATTAATACAGCCCTCACTGTCGCCTTATATACGTGACCCCTAAGCTTCAGAGAGATACCTCTGTCGCCATAGGTGCCTCGGATTAGCAAACACCGCCCTAGCCTTAGAAATACGCCTCTATTTCATTCCTAACACCTTTGCCGCCGCGTCTGATGCAGCTTCCCAGGTATACAAACCGGTCAACAGCCTACACTAGTTCATTATCTAACACAAAATCTACGTAATCACAGCAACCTTGTGGAAGCACATTGCACTTTGAGGTTGTAAAGCGCATTCCGAAGTATTCAGCGGAACGCGAAATAGCGTTTAGCGTTGCTTGTACCGCTTGAAAGTTGTCGAATAACAAGACTTTATCGTCAGCATAATCAAGATCGGTTAGTCATCCACCAGGTAGGAGGTCCACGTCGTGAGTCCACCTATTGTTCGTTTGCCCTCTAATTATGATTGCACATGGTGAACCTCCGGAGGTTCGTCCAGGCTGGTTGACTGGTATACATCGCGAAAGGATCATACTCTAAAAAAGTCGCGTTAATTGTTGAGATAACAGATCAAAGTCGGTGTCATATATTATTTCTACATCATATTGTCCTCTTCACTATCATGCTGATCCCTCCATATATTACCCTAATCTACTTTTCCTGTTCGTTATGTTATAGATCACATGCCT